>JACJUY010002384.1:13734-88279 GCA_014220935.1 Platorchestia sp. MABIK | reverse complement strand
TACGTCAGATCCCACTCGTACGTCAGATCCCACTCGTACGTCAGACCCCACTCGTACTTCAGATCCCACTCGTGCATCAGGTCCTTCTCGTACGTCAGATCCCACTCGTACGTCAGACCCCACTCGTACGTCAGACCCCACTCGTGCATCAGGTCCTTCTCGTACGTCAGCTCCCACTCGTTCGTCAGATCCCACTCGTACGTCAGACCCCACTGAGAGAGCGGTGTGTCTGTTATCACTCTGTCACGTTAGTAATGCAATCAATTGAAGGTGTCGATAATTGGCAGGAATTTATTAGGCGATAATTCTAATTGGAATTTTACATCCTTGTCGTGCAAATAAGTGCGGTCTATTCCAGGCGATGCAATTTATTCGTTGGTGGTAGGATGCCGTAGACGTCACTGAACTTATTCGGGCCACAAGTAGCCATACTCAAATGTGTCTGTTGTAAAAGACTTAAGAAACAATCTACTTCTGTACCGCTTGTTGTAGATGAGTTGTTTAAATTAAATTGTTAAAATTAGGCAAGCTAGTTCACTGGATGGTATTTCCCATTGCAGAGCTTGTAAGTTTGTCCAAATTCCTAAGGTACAAAAATATCGATCACGGCTTGGTAGGCCTATACCTACGTTACGTATTTCTTGCGTAAGGCTGTCTTATGTGCTGCTAAGATGACGCATGTGAAGAGGTCTGTTATATAAATTAATTTGAATAAAATGGAACTTTAAGAATGTTTAAGAAGATTCCCATAAGTAATTAGTGTAATGTTCGCAAATTTTTCAGTTCTATCTTATTACTTAAAAAAAGTTATGCATAAAGGAAGCATTTCATGCTTCAAAGAGAGGAGAAGTCTCGATCGTCATCTTATGTCTTAGCGTCGAGGGAATGCAAAGTTGGGCGTTTTTAAGCTGAATTTTTATTTTATATGAGACGTTTTTCTTCACAAGCACTGAATTTTCTTTTACTCTCTTGGTTAATGAGCTATGATCAGAAATTCGAGGCTGTCTTCAAAGCGGATTACTAAAACGGGTTACCATTTAACGGTTAATTACAATGGGTTGCCATTTAACGCTTAATTAAAGTGGGTTGCCATTTAATGGTTAATTAAAGTGGGTTGCCATGTAACGGACAACTGAAGCGGATTATTATTTAACGCATGTCAGCGAATGTTCCAATATATAAGATCATCGGACAATGTGGTAAGTAAATTAATTGTCGTGGTTATTAAATATAATTTCAAAACTTTTGTGGAAATACATGTTCTTTGCATAGTTTGATTGAAGCTCAATACTCTGTGTTCACGAAGCACCTCTGTGACATACGTTCAACGTTCAACCTCTGTAACATTACGTTCAACGGGAACATCAGGGATCTTGAACGAAGATCTTCAAGTAGGAAATATTTACTGACACGAATACCTCATTTTAGCCAGTTTCGAATGAGACGTGCTTTTGAAAATTATCTTGGAAAAAGTAAATGTTCACAACTCTAGCAAACAGGTAACTTCCCTGTGATGCTTTCTTCCCGTGGTCAGCCCCAGAAGAGACTTTCCGAATCGATCACCGCGCTAACGATCTAAACTAGAAATAAAATAACTAGACATCATCTCCTAACTATCATCGATGAGTCAATCATAGCGGTAACGATCTAAACTAGAAATGAAAATAACATGACAACATCTCCTATAACGAGCACAAATGAAGTCAAGACATTTCCTGCAGCGAACTGCAGCCGCTCAGACCGGAAATTCTGATGCGAGAGGAGTGGTGTAGAATCCTCTATGCTAAGCCTATATTCAGTACAGCAAAAATAACCAAACACTTACTACGTGATCATTGAACCCGGACTTTTGTGAAAACCTCGATTGTAAGGTCAGGGGAAAGGGGTAGGACAATTTAGGAAGGAAAAGGGCGAGTTTTCCTAGAAAAGGAACACAGGCGGAGAGAACAACAGTGTTTGATTTATTCCACATGACCGTCATAATATATCGAAATACTACGTACACTTAAGCAACAAAAACCTTTTCTAACATAACGTTAGCGTTATGAACTTTTTGTTACTCAGCTTCGTTTTGTTTCAAGCTTTCTTAGAGAAAAGAAGTCATACCTTAATCGTAGAACGTAATTTCACGCAGCCACATTACCGCAAGATCAAATTAATTCTCTTCACTACATCTCACACTGTCATTGTTGTGCTCGGTAGTTCCGTGAAATTACCATTCCCGGGTCAGGAATCCAAACATACCTTAAACTTGAGTGTCTCGCCTATGTCGTGTCCAGCAGCTCGGAGCAATCTGGCACCTTGTTTTATGACTTTTATGTAATCGTATAAGCCATTCCTGAACTTCACCTAAACCTTACTTGCTTGCTAGAAGCCTGATAATTATCTTTTCAAGGAATGATCACTCAGGTCGTATTTAAGTAGTTTACGTACTGCGTCTTTGTTAGTTTGGAGTCGGTTTGATTTTTTCCAAGGGAAGAATGATCGCGCAACTCACACCTGAGGAGCTCATCTATGCCGCGCTTAGAAGCCTTCTTCAAAAACTACAAGTTTTTCTAGAATCGAAATTAACTCGGCACAAGTGTAAATTCTCTCAAATTTTAA
This sequence comes from Platorchestia sp. MABIK, assembly GCA_014220935.1. NCBI lineage: Eukaryota > Metazoa > Arthropoda > Malacostraca > Amphipoda > Talitridae > Platorchestia > Platorchestia sp. MABIK. The sequence continues at coordinate 85,675 of JACJUY010002384.1, read as the reverse complement.
CTGGGCATCATTATTAGCATTTAAAAGTGTAGCTAAGTTACTTCTGTGAACATTGACTGGTAAAAACAGTCAATTATTCTGATCGTTCCACTGAGCATGAAAATTGAGCGAGTGTGGGTCTATACCAACAAGGAGAAAATTAATTTCAGGTGCAAGCGTAGAATAGTAATTTAACAGCAGGCAAAAATTATGTTCTTATTACGCCTTGTAATGTGAATAACCAATAGACTGTTCTCGTAATTAAAAAATTACACACTGATAATAAAGCAGCTTACTTGAGTTTAACAACAAAACCCCTTTTGATATGAATTCAATTAAAAGCCCTAATTGTGGAGCGCAGTTCCACGCGGCCACATCACCGCATGATTAAATTAATTCTCTTCACACCTGACAATTTTCGCTGGGAGAATTTCTGTCTCCCTCCTGTAAGTACAGTAGCTCACTCTCTGTGGTCTTAAATTCAGTATATGGGGACGAATTCCGAAACGAGTCTAACCCTTTCTTGTTTAATTTGACAAAATACATTCTTCTTGAACTTTTAAACGTAGAGAGTCTTTGTACTTGCAGAAATGTAGAGGAATTAAATAAAAAGTTTGTAACAACAAAGTATGATGCTGTTTTCAATCAGATATGTTTGCGAGAATGACTTAACCCTAATTACATAAATCCCAACACAGAGTGACCAGCAGTTTGTTGTCCAAACTTCATCATAAGGTTGGGACTGATGAAATAAACTCTTTTTGTTTTCATGCATAAAATTTCAGTTACTGGTTGATGTTTTGAGCAGATGGGAAAAAATTTATGAGGTAATTTAGAAAAATAAACACCATCGATGATTGTTTTAAATTGTTTCAAAATAATTGGATGTACGCAAGAAAAAGCACAGGTTTACCGGTGTCCATAGGGGCGGGCGCGAAAGAGTATTTGTAGTTTAAATGCACACATTGTAAGATTGAGAGCGGAACAGCTACACGTTTAGAGCTTCAACTTATCAAGTAAATTCTGCCTTGCGTACCCCATTAGGGGCAAATGAACTTTGTAAAAATAAAAAACATCAGACATTGAAAAAATTTGGGCGTATCCTATGGCAGAGAGCGGACGTTGAACTTATGAATGACGACTTGACCACAAATTACTGAATAAATCGGGAAATGAATTGACATACTATACTGCAGGCTATTGAATGGTTTCATATTCTAGTTAAGGACCGTTTAACTATTGGCCTACTACTGGCTAAACTGAAAATAACCATCAAATATTCGTCACAGTCGAGGCATTTGTCTGTATCCGACCACAATTGGTAACGATTCATCTTTATTTAATGGTGAGCGATCATAGTCTCATGAGCACGATAACTTCGCATCTAAATGGCATCAGTGCTAAATTAAGAATAAGAGTCGTCATAAGGTCGCAGGGTATGGATGCAGTCCATCCTTCAATGAGCGTTAATTACGGAACATAAATTTCAAGCTAGGCTCAACCTTTCCTATACACGGATCGAGTGCCTGCAAAGGAGTTCTATTGCGGGTAGAGCCGTCGAAGTTGGTCTTAGTGTGACAAAAGTAACGCTGGAAGCAATCTGAGCTGACTGAGCCGTAAAATGCTTTGATGGCATTCACAAAGTAAACTTGCAGTCGGTAAACAAGCAATGTGTGCTCCATAGACTCCAGCCCATGGATTAAATTTTGCTGAGGCAGTTTTGAAGGCAACGTTATGAGTTCATATAAAATGGTTGGCTATTGAGCTCGGTTATGGTGGAAAGTGTTTTATAGTTCTGTAATCGAAATGAGCTTTGAGTAAAGCAAAACGTACGGTATACTTAAATACATAGTTTGCAAGCCAAAGGAAAAAGACACAATCGTCTTAAGTTTTCGTATTTTATCATTTAAAAAGAGCTTAAATTACTTCACAGAGGCAGCGATTGAAAATAAACTTGATCACGAGATTGCTTTCATTGTAAAATACATGCTTATGTATTCTTAGAGTTTCTTCTTCTAATGGAACGAATTGCATGCCTCTCGAAATCTCTCAGGTTCTTTACACATTCAGCAGCATGGTGGATGGGTGCGCTAAAATGCTTAGGGCGCTACGGACACCCAATGGGAACCTTCAACATTCTCTTTGGTAAATCTAATATAGGCCAGCGAATACTGTAGAGATATCGTAATGATACTTGATACGCAGTTCCACAGCCGGCGTCACAGTTAAGTCTTCCTTTACGTGCTTGCTCTCCTGGAAATTCTTCCTCGGCCTTCAACTTATAATTTAAAAAGCTTAAAGTATTCTTATTGCTCAATGTTAGGATTGTCACACGCTTAACATGATTACGTTAATTTTGATCAATGTAAACACCATATGAATGTCGCAAGTAGTGAGTAAAAATATTGTATTCAACGGTTTGCTGTAACTGAGCACTCAATGTAATTGTAAAATTTGTTTTTAGTGCCACAATTTTTATGGTTTTGAAATTATAATAAAACTTTCTCATTAAATCCTTTGGAATCGGTGATTGTAGTTGATAGTCCTTCTTGCGGTAGTAGTTTGGATTCTAATAGTATTTTGCCCAACTGAAATAACAAAAAAATATTTATCATCGTTTTCTAAGGCAATTTATAAAGCAAACCAAGATGAACGAACGGGTCTAAAGAGACGTGATCTGAAGCTCAAATTGCTCGTGAGTCATACTAAGTGTGCCGACTGAGAAGGTAAGAGCAGGTTAACACGTTAAGTGCGGCGAGTGAAACTGAAGTTCAATATTCAACTCTAATTAGAGTTAATTTTAGGGATCAATTTTGAAAATAAAGAACATTAAATAGATCGCACCTTCATTTAGTTGTCATTAAGCATTTATCGAAATCGAGTTAGTGACTGCTGGTCGGTGAGCGGCATTATAGAAATCCTCTGAGTGACCACCGGTGGGTCACGTAATACTTAAAGTGTTACGCATGAGCAGCTCAAACGAATGAACTTGGCCAGGAGACTGCTCCTCTTAACGAGCTGAAATTCGCTTAGACCCGAATTTTATGGTGCATTGTGCCCGAGCGCGTTTGCTGGCCGACTGACTGTGGAAAGAGAAACCTTAACCAGATGGAAACGGGATGTATTTTGAATCACAGAGGTGAAGTGAAATATCATATTGTAAAAGCGTGTGAAATGATCATAGGAGGAGTTCAAGTTAGTTTTTTACAAAAAAGGTAAAATTCAACCAAGTTTGATATCAAAAAGCCGGGCATTATTCCCTGAAATTGTCTTGACGCATCACAAATGTATGTAGCATGAAACACAAAGAATGGTTCTCGCTAAGGGGCGGAGAAAGTGAAGATCTACATATTTTTACTGGTAGGAAACGAAAACGTGAGAGGAAGTGATGAGCGAAATTAAAGAAATGAGCGAAATGAATGAATTAATTCTGAGTTAAAAACTGAACGCAATAAATGATGATGGATGATTACAATTTCGTGAAGAAATAAAATGTTACAAAATTGGACAGAAAATGAAAATTTAAGGAAAAAGTCGAAACAAACACTATTACGAAATGAATGAAATTGTGAACCTAAAAAATGAGATTATCATCCGTTGACAGATGCAAATAAATGCCGATAAATTGACCCAAAAAACATTCACATTAACATCAACTCAAGTCTCAAGCTTCAGCGCTGTCATGTGCATCAAATTACGATCACTTTGCTCAAATGGTCGAAAACTTTACTCATCATCATGCATTACTCATGAAACAATTTTTTTGCTTTTAAGCTTATATTTTTTCGAACAAGAATGAACCTAAGCGCAGTCTGAGAAAATAAGTTCAATGAAACCGATATTTGAAGCCGGGTATGTGTGCTACCTGTGAGGAATCACCGGTCATTATAGCTCAGTGGATCTAGAAGTGTTAATTAGTTTTACGATCTGGCTCGTACTGATAATTTCACTGCACGAAGCACATTCAAGGTTTTTTGGGCGCGAAAGATTTGTAGTTCGCATCGAAGCAAACATCTTTAACACTTTGACTGCTACGTGAGCCACCGGTGGCCACGGGGGGGATTTTAATAAAGCTGCTGACCGGCCAGTAGTCCCAAACTCAAATTCCATAAATGCTTATTTAAAACTAGATGAAGGGACGATCCAACTAATGTTTACTATTTTCAACATTGCTTATTACAATTGACTTTGAATTTAAGTTGAACATCAAACTTCAGTTTTATCTGCCGCAGTCAAAGTGTTAAAAAGACGCAGTTCTTGATGAGAGTTCTTGTCTCGACTACTTTGGTGAGAGCGTGCGAGAGAGAGCTGTGTAAAATATACAATGGCAAGCTTGACCAATTAGATTGTCCCTCCCTTGGCCCTCGGGTCAAAAGAGATGTTGGCTTAGCGACTCTCCAGTAATTGTGGTCAGCACTGTGACCAATCCAAAATATTTCTTAGAGCTTCCTGCCTGTTGTTTGGTGACTCCAAGCCCCCTTAGCCTTGTCTCTGTGGACGAACACTGGCACATTTATTCTGATGTCTAGACGCTGCGTTAGTTAGTTTGCCTTAGGAGTAACACGGTGAATTGAGCAATGAAAGTGACGTCATCCACATTGCATGATATTGAAACCCACCGCAATCATATCCTTTTATAACACCTATAAAAATGTATGAGCCCATAAAGTTATGTTATCGGTAGTTAATGGAAATCCACTCTTAATCCGAGAGTAAAGTTAGACGTGGCTTGTTCGAATAATATTCATCGATAGACAGACTGTACGTTAAAAATGAAAATATGATTTAATTCTCTCATAATACATAGTTGCAACCTATTCGTCTTACATTTAACACAACGAGTGCTCGCCAAATGTGTTCCACTTGTATAAGCATTGCGCACAAATTAATCAAAAACTTAATAATACTGTAGTAGGCCCAGAATTATATTGCTTCAGTTTTCAAAGCCAGCCATTTGGGTTGAGTATTTACAGTTGGCTGTTGAGTCAAATTGTACGGGAAATTTAGCTTCCCCTATCACGGGCTCAAGTCCTGTGCCTGGTAAAATAGCACTAGTCGCATTAGCAATACATGTAAATCTTGAGGCGAGTTGTTGGACAAGTTGTCGGGGACATAACGAGCAACTTCATCTCGGCTTGCACTCGTAAGTCTGCCGTGCTTCCCATTTGGAGAGCGACGAGCTTGTGGGCCTGTGAACCTCTCTCCCGGACCGCAGAACTTGTCTCAAATTAGGAAATAATACATTGAAACCTAAAGCTACAATAGGAAACAAGAAATAAAAACCTAAAAGTACAATAGGATACAACAGGACACAATAAACTGAAGCCTAAAGGTACAATAGGATACGGTAGGAAACAACAAACCAAAACCTAAAGGTAGTACAATAGGAAACAATAAATTGAAACAAAAAGGTAAAATAGGATACAATAAATTGAAGCCTAATGGTAGGATAGGACACAATAGAATACAATAAATTGACACCGTAAGTTAGCCGCCGCCTCCCATTTGGAGAGTGCCGAGTTAGCGGGTCTGCTCACCTCTCTCCCGGAACGCAGGACTTGACTCAAATTAGGATGGAATAAATTGCTGCACAAGATGGGGCCTTGTCCTGCAGGTTGCTGCTGCAGCTCCTCATGAAAGCTCCGTCTTTATTGAGGTCAGGACAAACTAGCGAGCTCCGGGTGAGCAATGTTCTCTACAAGATGCCGTATTTGGCCTCTTGTGCGCTGGTTGTCTTTTGCTCTCAAACTGCTCCCTCTCGTCTTGTCGTCCGCGACTCTTTTATGGCAGAAGACGGGGTTGTTTATTGATTTTTGTGAGGAATAAGCGCAAATTAAAATGAAATCGCGGATGGATTAAACATATTTTGAAGAATAAACAATCATTAAAATAAAATTGTGGATTGATTAAACACGTTCTGAAGAATAACCACATATTCACGTAAAATTACGGATTAATTGAACATATTCAAATGGACTGATGATGGACGCCTTGCGCAGACAATGTGAAATCGACGACCGGTTTATTTTTCGTACCACCCACGAAGGTTGGCCACTCCTGTGCTCATTTCACGCTCATTGCTGAAAGAAGTTTTGCCCACCTTGCGCTCATATAGTTGGCGCTGCGTTAAATTATTTTACGAGCTGTGATCATTGCACTCGAATGGGAAATTTCAGATGCCGTACAGCGACAGCAACGAAATGAGATGGTAGTCCTATGCTTCTATGGTGTGATGCAGCCTAAGCATTAATTACCTGGCTTATCTTTATTATGAAAGGATCGCGCTGCTAAGAATGTTCTTCTTGCATTTTGTGAGCAGACTTTGAAAGAATAATGTCTGATCCATCCTATTATGGTAACAGTCTGCATTTGAACATAGATAAACCGCCCGAAGGACTAGTAATATTCCCATTGTGAATTTAAAAGCTTGATAGGTAAAGAATAGGAAATTTTGGTCTAGAGTCTTTAGCTTATTATTTTAGATACAAAATAATGCAAAGAATGACTAGAGGTGTCTTTTGGCTCAAGGAACGCTATAGAGCCCTGCGCAAATTAAAAATGATTCAAAAATATCACCTAGTTTGTCCTAAAATTTTTAGCAAATAAATTTAATTTTCCGCTCACGACTCGGTTCATTGTCCTGACTCGGGCTGAAAATAAAAACAAGGATTAAATAACGCAAGCCATTGTTCAAAAGCGATAATAAAGGTCAGCTTGGAATTTAGATGTCCTTATCTGAAACCAAAAACGAGATTTGAAAAATGTGGGGGAAGGCGTGATGTCCCGAGATGAAAGCTAAACAAACCTTGCGTCTGTTGAAATAGAATGTGTATTTGGTTTCGCAGCGAATTTTTTCGATGTATTGCTGTCCGATTTTTCAGCTCACATTGTTTTCTTCTCAACTTCTATCTTGTCTCGTAAACTCACTTCCTAACTTGATGTTTTCATGCTCCTAACTTGATGTTTTCATGCGTTGGTGATCTTGAGTGCGAACATCCCTTGTTCCTAAATTCCCAGTTACCCTTACTCCATACTAAATGGTACGTTCTTCCTTCCTCTCTTTGATACTCCTTTGTTGCGGTAAAGGGGGCTGAACCAACTTATGATCTATAGACTAGTATGAAAAATATATACATTTTTTCATACTCCCTCTCTTATACGTCAAAATCATTTCCTGACATAAAAATACACTAATTAAAAATATTTATAATACTCGATTGATAAGCCGTGTTCAACTCCTCAAGGAATATTCTACACAGAGTCTAGCCATAACTGTCAACGATCTCTAAGATTTTTTGCTGAAGTTGAAACTAAAGATATTTGAATAGAGCAAAGATACAGAGCAAAGAAATTTGAATAGAGCAAAGATACAGAGCAAAGATATTTGAATAGAGCATTGAATCAATTGAACTTATCTGAATCGAATTTCCAATCGAATTGTTCGAAGCGTCTGGATGCTTGAATATTCCTTTAAGAGAAAATAAGGTCGTCATATGAAGATAGAAGCGTAAACACTGGGTGGTCCTGTGATGCATCAGAGCGCGGTCCTTCAATCCTATTTTTTGCGGAGAATATGAAGCGTCCTCAATCAACACTTCAAGTTTTTAACGAAAAATTATGGACATTAAAAAGTTTCAGTTAAGCTTAAATCCACGTCAAACTCTCACGTGGGGGCGTAATTATTGGGGAGCTAAAAATAGAATACGAGCAATTTTAATCAACTTCGTCATGATGTAGTGACGGCTTTACTCGAAGATGTTTAAGAACATCTTAAATGAGTTTTATCAAATCTGTCGCGTCACTTTCAGATAGATGGTTGTATTTATTACACTAAAGCCAGGTAAAACTCGCAGTTAAGTGTCCAAAGTTTGACGGATATTGACGGGTGAACTTCGTTTGAAACTACGGAATGCGTGACTTCAGATGTCTGGCCGCGCAATGTTGTGATAAAGAACCTGACCTCTCGATTGGGTCAAGTTTGCTAGCCCATTTCTGCGGCGAGTTAGCATTATTAAAGATGAGCAGCAAGGCATCACTTAGCGCACAACCATCCTCTGATAAGGATCGGAGCAAGAGTTCTCTTTCTTGTGCTCACAGCAGAACAGGACAATCGCTTGTCCTAATCAATGCAAGGAATTCTGCTCCCCGGGCTCTTCCTGGTCAGACTCCTGCTTATTAAAGCGCGCATGCCTCGACTCTGCAGGAACCGACTCGAGGCACCGACGCTCCTACTCCCTCAAAAAGGAGCAGCCAATAGAAAGTGCGGCCAGAATTCACTGCTATCGAGAATTCACCGAGAAATTAAATACATAGGAAGCGATGTTTGATATTACATAGTAAGAAATACTTGTCCCATGACAGATGACTTGCTTGGAAGTTGCATTTTAAATAGGCGTTCTGTGATGAGAGAAGGAAATTTCCGGAGATGATTGTGACATTAACTTCTCAGGAGGTTAATTTTGACAGTATAATCGGATATTGATTGAGAAATGAAAGCTCGTCGGCAGTTATGTGGCAAGAATATAAGATTCGGCATCGTACTCACTCGCAGATCGAAGACTATTTTTGTTCGAAAATTACTAAAAGCTGCATGAATGATATTCACTAAAAACGTTCGTAACTTTGTTTTATTAAACGCTTTATTTGTTTACCCATTTAAAAATCTGTCTGTTACGTTTATAGTTAGCGTTGTAAATCGGAAACCAGCATTTAAAGGAAAGGAAATATACATCAATATTTACTCTTAACTTGCACTCCTTCAGATGCTCACATTTTAGATATCAAACTTAAAACTTTGGCAACAGTATATGCATTTGATCTACGTTCTTTTAGACCTGTGCGCCGGTGACGGTTCAGGAAGGTAGAGCGACTTATAGGACACAGGGACGGCAGAGTAAGCCGAAGGAAACCGACGAAGACAAGAGGGTAGCAGCGGAGAGTTGGGCAGTTCGGTGCCTGGTTTGTAAAGTTGAGGTCAACGGACTCTTGATTACAACCTTGCAGGACATATTTCTCAACATACTCCTTGCAACCACTTATGTAACTGCATGTCTCCCAATTCGCTCCTGGCTACCATTTAGGAGTACCTCTCTATCAACGTACCCCTGTCTGCCTCTTAGGTGCATGTCGCTCAACCAACTCCGAGTACCAACTAGGAGTATCTATATTATCAACACACCATTCACTACCACTTAGCTGCATGTCTCCCAACCTTCTCCTGACTACCACCTAGAAGTACTTACCCAACAACCTTTGATTACCACTTGGCGCATATCTCCGTAAGTAACCCTGACTTCCACCTAGGAGTAACTATCTAACAACGTACTCCTATCACTTAGGTGCATGTCTCTCAACCTACTCGTAACTACCACCTAGAATTACATTTATACTATCAACGAACTCCTGACTACCCCATTGGTGCATATCTCCATAAGAACTCCTGACTACCACCTCGGAGAAGCAACGTACCTCTGACTATCACTTAGAAGTACCCATCCCGCATGTACTCCTGACTATCAACTAGGAGAAGATGCTCCCAATGTATATATATACACAACTATCTGTAGTACATATAAGATCGAATCTCCAACAGGATAGATTGTTTTACGTCTACTCCAATGAACTTTCACGCTTCGGCGATGCGTACGTATTATACGAACTTTAGCGTAAATTTAATGCGGTATCACCCAGTGAATAATCGTGTTGTGCCATGATCGTCAATACGGTATTCGCAAAGTTAAATTGTCTAACTTTGGCTTCCAACAGTGCATTCAACTAGTTGATGCGGCTTGTACTTTAACTGTAAAATGTACATCCTATACTTTTGTTATTATGGTTAGACTATCTTATCAGGCTATAATTTCACATTTTTCTGAGAAGATTATGATGCATTTTTTTGTCTTCAGTCATCGAGGTGATTCATTTTATGCTATAAATGTTCCAAACGCTCATTGCGTTGTTTTATCATGAAGAAAATATTTTTACCCACGCACAGATTGCTGTAGCCTGGTGCATAGCTTGATTTGTAGTCGAATGCTTGAGTTCAGAAAATTGCATTAACATCAAGATTGATGGTTGCTCTAATACTGAAGGCAATTAATTTAGAGTATTTCTTGCATGAATACAAATCATACCCGACTTCTGCACAGCTGTAGCACCAGTGAGTGGCAACTCCAAGACTTTAATTTGTACCCTCCAGTCAAATTAGTGGCTTCCAGCATCGTAAAGCGCGCGTGTGGAGCAGAGGCTGCTCTGAGGGGAGATGGACAGAGCACGGGGAGGACTTGAGAGATTGCTAAGTACGTCAGACAGAAGCTCCCCCGGAACTAATTAGAAAGAAGGTGAAAATCGGAATCGCTGATGAGCGATGAGGAGAGTTATTTATGAAAGGACTAACTGAATGCAATAAACATCCTAAATGCCTTTACGTATTCATTAAAAGCCTGTAACAATGGCTTTGTAGCGAATATAGGAAAATATTCAAGTCTCTGAATATTTCTAATTTTACTTATTATGTTGCTTATGAACAAATTCAGTGGAGCATTTCACTTAATAATTGCTTACTAAAATTCAAATTAATTTCTGAAAAATATGATGTATCCGTGCCTATGGAAGTTACATTTGAAATATCTTCAACTGTAATTACGTTAACTTGAAGATCCCAAAACCACTTCTACTCGTACATATACTCATAATAAAGTTTTGCTCACACACACACACACACACACACACACATGGTCACATGTACACATACTCGTAAAAAATAAGCGCTGCGCTGAAAACAATAGTATTGATTCCTCATAAACATTATCGTACGAATACTCATTCCTGAAGAGCTAAAGATTCGATGGAAGTCTTCCAGAACAGCCGCTCGCAAAGTAAAAGATTCCACAGCGAAGCAGGTGGCGAAGTCTGGTCTGAGCCATCACACAATCTCGCTGCCTCACGTCGAGATCGTCATTGCTGATGCGTCTCCCGACTGCCGGTGTCCCTGTAATTTGGCTCGCCGATATACTCAGCACCGCGATAATATCACAATAATATCTCGTCTGTGAGGATAGAATCACTTCACAGGTGACTCATGACACGCACCGGCACGCCATTGCCTTCTGACGGTCGACAAATATAATAAAATTCCAGGCTCCGCTGAAATGCCGGATGTTGTTGCCTGTCGACCTGGAATAGTGTAGGATAGTTTGGGTTTCTTCATTGATATTCCAGGTTGAAATAAAGCTACTGCATGAATTGACATGAATGAACATAAACGAAAATTAACGTGCTCGGAAGTATATTTATTTTTACTTCTGCTGGAGACGCCGTAAATTCTGTTTGTTTTAATTGCACGCAGTTCTTGCTGCTTCTCAAAAACAGTTGCTATTGATTCCTTGAACAGCTGATTTATTTTCCTCATGAAAAACGAAGAAATTGTGAAAAGGTTGCGATAAATATGTTCTTGCATCATCGGTGGCTTCGGCTCAGAGATATTTCAGCTCTACATCTAAAGACGCGAGGTTGGCCCGTGGAGTCCCCACCGAGATGAAACTTCAACTCTGAAGTGCACTTTTAGAAGCTCACGAAACTAAGAATTAGAATAAATACTAAAATGCAAATTCAAAGCTACAATTTTTAAACTTTAAACGAGCAGTTTTACTGCTTGTGTTTCTATAACGAAGTTGTAAATGATAAAAAATCCCACAGAAACACCGAAATCCTCCAGAAGCATCGTTTGTGCAACAGAGATTGAAATTTCACAAAGATTGTTGTGATTTTTAAATTTACGAGTTCATGGTAAATCGTCCTATTTTTGATGTGTTTCTATTTTTCACTGGACTACAAAGGTAAATATTTATTAGTTTTTTAATTGTTAATTTTTGAAAGATAGTACCACATGTTTCCCAGTCTGTTACTGTTTTAAGCTGTTCATTTAGATCCATCGTTCAAAGCTCTAGTATTGAGACCAGTCATTCCGAATGATAGAAATGAGTGAAAGCGTAAGCATACAATTATGCAAAACGAATCAGTCAATCTTTTCGTATAAATTAAAATTCTTACCGCCTGCCCATCTCATCAATATCAAATAGGTGCCTATCACTTGCGGTAGAGAGACATTACTTCACAACTAAACTCCGCATATAATTGCGCAGCAAAGCAGCGATCGAGGATCGATCCACAAATCAAGCGGTTTTATTCTCTCAAGTATCTGCATCTCATTGACGGCGTGAGATTAAATTTTCACGCCGATAGCATCTTTGTTTGTGTGCTTATGACCTTTGGAAAACAGCGCTACGGCGGCCGCCTTCTGGCCCCTGCCCCTTCGCAAGACCACCCGCAGGTTCCCAGCTAAATTAAATACTGGCATTGAGCTGCTGGGCTCTTGCCTGCTCTGTGATAGAGTGGCTCAGGGGGCCAATATCAAGCGAGAAAACATTGCGGTTCTGCGCTTCTTCTTCGTACAGATGCACGACGGGAGAGTTTTAAGGACAATGCATGTACCCATACTCAAAACACTTTTTTTTCAATGATTTGAGGTGTACTTACAAATTTTTTAACAACACTTTTGTATCAAACCAGAATCTTTTTACTTCAGTGTAGTCATAATTTTATTCGCGAGCGACTATGAAGTAGAACGAAGAAATTAATGAGAGAGAGGAAGAAGACATTAATGAGTTCGACTTGCTTTTTATAGTTTTTATACAACAGGAAATATTTAGGCGAGACATGTTAGAATTAGTTCACATTATGTTTTAAAAGCTGCAATTTATTTCATTTGGTCACGATTTATAATCTCAAAGTAAAAATTTGAAATACAACAATAATCAAAAACAAAATGTTCAATGCTGCATAATTTAATAGAGTGACACCTTGAAGCAAGCGTTTTTGAGTTCCTATGCCGCAGTAACTGGTCAAGCGTTGCCTTGAATATCCTCCTCATATCTCATTTCAACATTAACTTTGCATCGGTGGGAATCATACGAGCAAGACTGCCGCGCATGCCTCCAGGGACAGGGTGCTCTATCTCAGCACTCTCGTAAGTCCTTCATGAGATCAATTTATTAATCCCCGAGTGGCTGTATTTTTTGGCGTGTAGCACTTCACATGTTACCATTTAGAACATGCTGTTTTTTTCTGTGAGGGAATCTGTGTACAAATGACTTAGTGTATTCCATTGAATTTGAAATAGATCTTCTAGTAAGAAATTTTTGGCAGCGTCCTTATTTCACACACAACGGATTCTGCGTGGAAATGGGGGCAGGACTTAATATTTGATGCATACTGTATAGAATTTTGTTTCCAATATTGAAGTGGAGCCATGAAAGAATTTTCACTCAAGACATGATAAAAAAAATCCTTTTAGATGTGAAACGAAATTTTCTATTTAGATAAATCATATCATAGGACAGACAATCTGACTTCTTAATAATTTAGCAGGTATTTCAGAACTTGGGTACGTGTGACGCAGGAACTTGAATTTGACGAGATACGTTCCTAAACACTACACTTGCGCTTCATGTTATCTACAGATGCGGTAAAAATATTTTTTTGAGGAAATGGAGCGCCGCAGAGAGATGAAAATATTCCATATTTGAATGTCTCTTAAAGTTTTGAGGTATGTCAACCACCTGAAGTCCGTATTACATACAATTGTTTGCAATAATATAATTATCATATAATCGTCTATAATTATGTAATTATTGTAAATTATATAATATCCTTATTTGTTTAGCGCACAATGTGATCAGAACGCGGGCTGAAACTAATTATTCATTCAACTCTTTTGTTATTAAATTAAGTCATAAAGTAATCCATTAGTCGATTATTCTATGAACATAAATATTTGCCAGAAATTCTTGAATCATTTAAAAAATTGGCCAACGAAGCATTTGAGAAGTGAAAATTATCCCTGGAAGTCAATATCAACATTTTTACTGCCGAAATCTGTGTAAACGGTTGAAAACTTGAACAGGAGTTTCTTAGAGCGAAAACATACTCAAAACATTTATTAAGTTGCAATAAGGAATTCTGTAGCTTCAAAGGGCGACGAATGTCATCCCATAGAATGACAAAAAGAAGTATTTAAACTTTTTCCAAATATGCATTTAATCAACCAGCAGCTTTTAAACGGGACGAATACCCTTTCATAGAATTTCAAATTGAACTGCATGAATTGATTTAAATAAATAAGAAAGCGAATTGGATTTCACTTGGCTACGTAGACGGCAGCGATGGGAGGACCCAGAGGAGAAAGCCAGAGGGGGCGGAGCTCCCCAGAATTGGGTCAACAGAGCAAGATGGAGGCCCATCCTGTCCAGGCAGCTTTTATTATCCTTTTCTCCTCACAAATTGCTAAGGAGTTATTTGTTACACTTGTCCTGCTCTGTTGTGAGCTCTGCAGAGCGGGTCCTGCCTACTGCACGCGTAGAGATGTAGACGCGAGACCGGGTTCAGGGTGATGGACTGAGGGCTTCTTGCTCTGAGCTTCTATTAAGTGGAATATTTTCTACTATGATCAAAGTTTCATCTGGAGATACGCGCTGTTGTGTGCCCAAATTATTCAGTGAATGAATAACGAAAATTTTTTCTGCAAAAATATCTGAAAACATATTTTATAATTACCGAAGAGCGATTTTAGGAGCATGAAAGATGTTAACTTTGAGTTACCACAGAAACGTTGGCTCAATGTCATGTCAAGGCACAGACGTGTTTGACTCGCTTTACCAACAAACTTCTGATGAATGAAATATTCTAAGGTACACCACTTCTTCTGATATATGGACGCAAGCTGACATACGTAACGTATTTTCAATTTTTTAAGTTCTTCCACCGAGGCTTAACTACGGTACATCTTTTAGCGTGCAGAGACTGGTCACAAAACAAGGCGAAGCCAATGCTTTTAACAAAGACTGGTGCATCCGTTCACAATTTAAGCTTACATTGTCAGAAGGTTTTGGTTTTCATGCTGAAGAAATTGACAAAGGCTCCTAAATTCTGAACGTAAGTTGCGAGAACTGTCATACTCTCATTCATAAGTAAGAAAGTTTATGAGTTTCTCTTTCCCGCATTTTACATTTTATTGTTTTTTGCTTACTTCCTAGGATAATCTTGCTCATGCATATGCTTGTTGCCAATCACGGTTGGATGCTGTGGCTTCTGCTTCTGAAAGTAGCCCGCGGTCTAATATAGAATAGAATTTCTGTTCTGTGCATTACTTTGACATTATTAGCAAATCTAACAAAACAATAATTTCAAATTTTGGACGTCGTCCAATATTTTAAAAAATAAAATGATTAACCAAATGAGTGCACGTTTTCATGAGACGACTTCCCAATATTAATAACAACTTTTATCGACTTCATTTACTCGAGCATTTTGAGAAGTTGGTCCATGAGAGATAGCAATAGCGTAGACCGACACTCAAGCGCTATGAATAATTCATCAAACGTACGGCTTAGCGAAGACCACGTCCGCACATTTGATCCCTTAGGTATGCTGTCAGTCTCAGTTTCTACAAACTTTTTATATTTCCCAATGAGGCTCCCTGGGAACAATATTCAAAATATCTGTTGGAGGTATTTTCTCTCGTTGAATTTAGGAATTTGAATTTGCATCGTGATTTCCGAACCTGTGTTTGAGCAAAAGTCCATGCTCCATTATTGAGTAAACATCAATTTTTATGAAGCGTAATTGGTATAAATTAAAATAATTGCGACATACAGGTAGGTAGATAAGCTAAAAGCTACTACGGTGAGATTGTTCCTATCATATTCAACTCGAATAAAAATAGGATTACACAATTTTTAAAATAGTTTTATAAAAAACCTAAAAAGTGTTGAGGGAGGAGATTCTTGAACAAATATTGAATGAAGTAAATGACTTCTTGTTCGACTAAAACACTAAAAAAATGGCCTTCAGACATTATGTTGGATTCCTGAGATCTGCTGTAAAAAGTATGTTAGTCTTGGTAGTTTGGTGAACATAATTCCTTAGGACATTCAAAGCAGAATGACCTTTATTTGATGCAAGACGATTTTATTTTGTGATTACGAAGGCTTTATCAGTACTTTTTTTATCTTTTTTGTCCAGAAGGGATTGACCAGTTGAGAAAGCCACTCGTGCCATAATTTTATCTAACTCTATTTTTTCAGGTAATTCTTCATATTTTAATTTATCGAGTAGTCCTTCGACATACTCATAAATTTTTGCAATCTAGAGGCATGTGAGTGTGAAATTCGAAAACTGCACCTTGTTGTGACTATTTAAAATTAACAACAGCATGAAAAATATTGATATCATCAACCATGTGAGTAACGATAAATAAATTAAACAGAACAAATATTTTACATGCAATGTGAGTATAATTTTTAAAAATCAAAGCACATGTATTTGGTCAAGGCAGCAATTTTCGTTAACATTGTGTGCATTTTAATAAGAAAGCCAATTTTGAACACATATATGTAAAAATCGACTAACATCAGTAATCAAATTTATAATAATCTTCAGCTAAACTTGGTTGACCCCTATCCATCATGAACAAGCAAAGGTGCCCCGTTTTCTGGTTCTGACCTGGTCGTGTGCGCCTCTCATGGGAAAGGTGTTCTCCTTGGCTGCATGAAATGCAAATGCTGCGTGAACCAACCTCACTCAATCACTGACGCACTACGGGTCATTTGTTGAGCATGTTCATTGGCACATTTCTTATAGTACCCAATGTATTTTACAATAAATTAAGATTAAATTATCATCGTTGTTGCTACAGTTCAGTTCTCGGGTATTTATTACAGTTTTTAGCGGTTTATGCGTGCGAATAAGGTCATCCACCTTACTCTCTCTAACGTCGTACTCTACATGATATCTCGTGTTAATAAACTTGAAAACATTTTTTCTAAGCTCGTTGTTTAGTGGTACCTGAGAACGCAAGAAAACGTGTGTGTCAGAAAAAAGTTCCTATTTTAATAGGTGCATGTCGATACAATAATCTGAGAATTTAACGAGTAGGTATTGAACTATTCTTTGTTAAATAGGATGCAGCAGTAAAAATACGCGATGAGGTTATACGCTCGTTAATCCTTCCCTGGAAATTCACACAGCGAATAGACTATGTTGATCATTTCTGAAGCGGACTTCATTATTTCTTGTTGTGTTTTCCTACATTTGTATGGGCAACTACATGGTTTAAGCGCACGACAGACTCATAGGACTTCTTTACTAGGCAATATTGTACAAAAATTGAGAATGATGAGTATTTATACAGAAAAAATTTCATGCATTACACATCTTGAAAGAATTGTTTTTTATACCTTCATCGCAATGGGACGCGGACATTTCGAAAATAATTTGATATTAGCGAACAAAAGTCTTTCACAAGTCAATGAAAGCGATAAGTCATGCCCTAAGCTGACTGAATGTTCTTCAGTGCGCAATAAAAAGTGTGAACTTCGACAAGCGTCGTTGCGAAACACAACACGTTTTTAGCTGTCTTCAGACGCGGCAATTGAACCCACGACTGCCATGTCTCAAAGCAGCTCAGGGTCTCGGCGACCATTACGCGACCTGACCATCTAGCCCGTATTAACTATTTCCCAACTAGCCCGGATTAACTATTTCCCATTTAGCCCGTATTAACTATTTCTCTTCAAGCTCACTTCAACTATTTCTCATCTAGCTCGTATTAAATATTTCCCATCTAGCCCGTATTAAATATTTCCCATTTAGCCCATATTAACTTTTTTCGTAGAAATAAAGCATCGAATCATGAGAGAACCAATTCATTGATCAGTCTAGTATGCTCATAGGTTAAGCAAAATAGGTTAAACATAACTGTACACCATAAAATAGCGTTGATGATAGGATGCTCTAGAAGTCGCTGAACATATTCGGGCCCACAAGCAGCTATACTAAAATGTGTCCATTGTACTAGACTTAAAATACTATCTATTGCTGTATCGCTTGTGGCAAATCCATTTTTTGTTTAAAACTGTTTAAATCTTTCAGCTGGTGACGGTCGCCCGGTACCGTGCAGGCTGCCACCGTCTCAGCGAAGTATCATGTGGATTTTGACGCGCCATTGCTACGATGATGATGAAGCGATTTTCTCTCCGAGAAAATTGTGTACAATTTTCATACATTTTTCAAATTATCCTTTCTACAGTGCTGAGAAAGATACGTGTGATTTTGAATTGAAAATCCAAGCAGACAATCGAATCTTTTAGCCGTAAATTGTGAGTGAACGTTGAGTGTATGACCTCAGAATTTTTCTCTAAGTATTGTTATTTTGACTTATGATCTAAAATTTTCCATTAAACAACTCACAAAAAGCTTCTGTCAGGATTGATTCACCTATGTCGGATAAATGTAATATGCTCAAAACTATTATCCATTTTAATTTTATCCTCCTATCGATGATGTTTTGCCCTCTTCGAAACAAAATCGCTAAATTCAATCATGACATTCGAATTTTTTTAGAGCTAGGGCTTAAAAACTACATCTAAAGAGAGAAATGGGCATGAAATGCTCACCCGCCGCTGAGTCTCCTCGGCCTTTGATTTTCGCTACACAGCCTCGTCCAGGAGGCTTCACGTCTGAAGGAATCGGATTGAACATGCTTGGCCAAACACAAGTCGTGAAGTTTGATTGACGATGGGGGAGACCTTCCTGGAGGCGATCTTCCCTGATGATCAGCCTGCCAATCACAGTCCGTCTGAAAGGTAGCCAGTTAATTTCGATTGAGTCATGATGGATAACTCGCGTGCAGCAATACCTCCCAAGCCGTCGCAAATCTTTATGACTCTTTAAGTTGCTTCACACACCGTGACGGGGTCATGTCACGCAGGTAAAGTTACGATCACGGCTTGCCACTCAAATTATCGAGAGTTCGTACAGCGTGGCAGAAGAGTTGAGGGTCAGAGTAATAAAGTTCCTGCGCTCTCACGCTATGTCCGTGTTTGGAAAATTACAGAAGCGTTTGCTCATCTTAAATACATGTTCGCGAGAGGCGCATTCGTAGTGTGTAACTTCTTTTTTTGATAAATTTTAGAAGCTGAAAATGATTCTTGCTTTACAGCCTTTTTAAGCGTTGCAAGGACGTAACAGTCATTTAGAAACTCATAATGATTCTTGATCATACTTCCTTTTTAGGCGTTGCAAGGCCATAACAGCCATGCTCTCCTTTTTAGAGCTAGATTGTGAATCTTGAAAATTGTTCACGTGATGAAAGACTAGGAATCTAGCAAGTAAGTGGCACATTAGCCTAGGTCACCACAGTCTGTCGGAGCACAAGGCTTGTATGTAGCTTTCTCAACAAGTGAAAGTTCAATTTGCAGCTTTGATAACAATTATCCAATTTTTTGGCGTTTTTAAAGATTTTACTGCTCAAAAAAGCTCAAATGGAGGAGTTATTTTTAACCATTTTGACTTTACAAGCTGTCTTGTACTGAGCGTAAGAATACAACGGCAGATTGCAACGTTGAGTTTCGCGTTTTCTCATTATCGAAGTTACTTACAGGCAAGATTTATAGATGGCTTATCGGTAGGATTAGAGGTACTCGGTGATCGGAGCATCGACGAGACAACGTCCTCAAATCGAATCAAAACATGACCCTTCTTTCAGTTGTAAATTATCATTTCATAAAATAGTTTTCGTACCATTACACGTTTCGTATTTTGCACAATTCAGCTGGTTATTTTCTACTCTGATTTATAGACTTGAATATTTTTCTACTCTCAGGGAGAATATATCGAGTAGAGCCCTGGAGAACACGAAAAGACAGCTCACGATCGAGCTTCATTTGACTTGCATTGTGGCCAGGACAACCGTCCTGCCAGCGGGGAGTCATAAAGAAACGCTTTCAATGACACGTGCAGGTAATGATGAACTGAAGTGAAGTCATGACAGCAGAAAAAAAGAAGCTTGAGAAATAATGGGCATAGGAAAAACTGGAGTCCAAATATTCCTAGAAAAAAAACTCAACTTGTTTTGGGAAAACGGGGGCAGCAATTGTTCTTAAAAAAACATTTTCAAATTTAACTTGTTTGTTAAAGCACACTATTAATTAATGTATCTTCGCCGGCGTCGTCATGTTCATTGAATTAGCGAAGGAAACCTCTACGCTATTTAAATTTTAGCCGAGGCTCATATAACGTTACCTGTAACACACACATACACACACATAAACACACGCGAGTGTTTCATGCATTTAAGACTTTGAATTCAAAAGACTGTAGAAACATAATTTGTGGCCAACTTGCATGAAGTTGTGGGACGCTTCTCTGCTTCAATCGCTAAACAAGCGTCCGTCTCTTAAATAATTTAGATGCAATTGCAGTCGAAAATTATTCGAACAAAGCAACACGATTGCTCATTAGTATGTTATGATGTGTATTGAATTGCGTTACAGCAATATTATTGCATTTTTTACCAGATTTTTGGAACAATCAAATTGCGATTTTAAGTTTCTCTCTCTGGTAATGCAATTGCCGGTGTATAACAAGAGTGCTTACAAACCATATAGTAATAAAACTACCTTTACAAAGTTGTAGCAAAGTAATGCCATTTATGACAAAAGCAATCTCTAAGACAGCTAATGAATGCAAGTCCACAAATAGCAATATGCTCCAGTTGGGACGCAATCGTAAATATCACCCTGCTAGAATTTCAAATGAATATACAATGAGTCCCAATTCCAGATCTATGTAGACTAAACATTAAGATTTAGAGCGCAGGACATGACCACAAGATGCAAATGAGACGCTTCTGAGCTCGCTGCACCGACCAGCTGCCAGGGGCAACTCTCAGCGAAGGTCACCAGGACAGGAACATCTCTCAGAGGACAAGTTACTTCTGAACTGACGTGCCAGGGTCAAGGCCCTAATTCATTACAGTCGAGGGAGAAAGTTTTGCAAAAAAAACTCAATTCATTCATTAATGAGTTAGAAATTCTAATAAAGAAAATTTCTTTTCATTTTAGATCCTCGGTAAAATTATCACATTGTTTGGCATTTCAAATTCGTAAGTTCAACTTCATACTCGTCTGAAAAGTAAGTCGCGAGATGGGTTTTGATCTTAAAAAATTTTTTAATTCCCTTTAACAGGAGCAATAATAGCACACAGGAAAAGTAAATGTATCGACAAAGTATGCAAGGAATCAAAGAAAAGATCACAAGAAAAAGAGTTTATTTCCAATAAAGTAGATACATGAAATATATTACATTGGTTTTTAAACAATCTCAACATTGAGAATCCTTACTTCATACACATGGGTATCGTAATACCCACGTCAATTTTCGAAACAAATGATTGAGAGGAAAGCACGAAAAATGCGTTCCCTTCGTTGAGTTAATCTGATTTTGACCATGCATATAGAATGAGTAACTAAGGAAACATCATCCTAGTGACGCATTGTTGCAAACACTCATGTTAGTGCGAACTTAAATTAAAATACGAGAATGAGAGCAATGTCCTAGAGTCATTTGTGAGCAATGATTGTGAGATACTCAGGATTAACGCTGAACACAAACCCAGTCTATTTTTTTCGTCGTAGCATGTGTGTTTTTCGCCGCTCAAGCGATTCAATTATTTAGGCGGCGAAAAACATGCATGCAGGCGGCGAAAAAGTTAAACTGGGAAGGGATGTATGAGATCTTCAGACATGTTTCATTGCAGGGTGTCTGTGGGGACAAATGATGAAAAACAGTTCTTATGATTTCCAGAAGCCTGCATCCTTCGAAATCTGTCTAAGGTTTCAGACCAAAGTGATATGTTATGCAAATTATAGCCAGATATACATGTATATCGTACTTCCCCGCTAATGCATAATTTAAACATGAACAGTTTTTCTAACATTATACACTTCTTCTTTCTTAGGTTACGCAGGTTTTCGAAAAACTTACTATACTTTCAATCAATAATATTCATGTTCCATTTTTGCCGACGGCGAATAAGTTTCGACTTTCGCATGGATATCAAATCTCTGTGCAGGAGCTGCCTGGAATCACATCGTGAATTTATTACTATTTAAAACACCTGTGAAGATACTCAAAAGCTTGTATTATATTACAATGAAATGACCATAAAAGAGTCGTGGTGAGATAGATTTGATCGCTCCTTGCGAGGGCTGCATTTTTTAAAGCAACCTTTCAACGGAGACTGCTGTGAATGTCCAATAGAGCTTCAATGTGTACATCAAGCGACTGTATTGGACAGTTGCTCAGTAAAGAGAAGAGTGGCTGTAGAAAGACCAGGCGTATTAACCTTTAAGAAGCGCAAGCAGCGTCTTGCGTGATTCTGAGTTCACAAAGGAAACGAGGCTAACATGAACACGAGCACTCTATTTTTTTTGCATGACTAATCCACAGCCGTTGCTGCG
The DNA here is from genome assembly GCA_014220935.1 of Platorchestia sp. MABIK. NCBI lineage: Eukaryota > Metazoa > Arthropoda > Malacostraca > Amphipoda > Talitridae > Platorchestia > Platorchestia sp. MABIK. The sequence continues at coordinate 63,338 of JACJUY010002384.1, read as the reverse complement.
AATTTATTTTTTCGACAAAGGGAATTCATGATGTTCAAAATGACTGGCGTCGAACAAGATATGAAGTAAAGTGTGAGGAAATCGATGCGCATAATTTAAACAGGAAAAACGAACTCGATTTGATTTTAAGTGGGCTCAACATACGAGTACTGCAGTAAAAAAATTCACAGATCATTTTAGATCCAGAAAGATGTCTCAGGATCTAACGTTCCCTGCAAAGTTTCCAGATGCTGAATGGCCTCTGTGTTAAATTTCTTTCGACGAGAAGCTCAAACTTTTCATTTTAGCCATAAAAAACAACCCGGCAACCTTAATTTGAGACTGGAGCTCCTTTGGTGGGGAAGGGTGGTTGGGGGTATTATCCTGGTGGGAAGGGGGCTTAAGGGTATTATCCTGGTGGGAAGGGTGGTTGGGGGTATTATCCTGGTGGGAAGGGGGTTTAAGGGTATTACCCTGGTGGGAAGGGAGTTGGAGGTATTTTCCTGGCGGAATGTTTGGGATTGGGGGGCATTATCCTGGGGGAAGGATGTTCGGGGGTATTATCTTGGGGGGAAGGGGACTTGGGGGTATTATCCTGGAGGGAAGGGGGCTTGGGGGTATTCTCCCGGTGGAAGGTGGGGGGTAGTAATATCATAGTGGGAGGTGGGGGACGTTCCAGGGACGGACAGGAGAGTAGGACAGGAGGCAGGGACAGGGGGCAGGGACAGAGGGGGACACCGAGGGCACCACAGCAAACGTGCCCCACTTGAAGCATCTACTCCGCGCCACGCAGACGCCGGTGTCCGTGTCTAAGCTCATGGAAGAGTAACTCGACACCGCAGAGACGCCAGTTTTTGAATAAGAATTACCTTATTACAATAAGGTGAATAAGTTTTGCCTTATTATTACAAGGTGAATGAGGATTTTCTTCTTATGACAGGTGAAGGAGTATTGCCTTCTGATAAAAGGTGAATAAGGATTACCTTATTACAACAAGGTGAATGACTGAGGAATACCGTATTATCCCAAGGTGAATTTGGATTGCCTTATTCGTGGAAAATGAACTGAATCACTTAAAAAAAAAATTAGTCATTCGAGAGTTTGTCTTGAGTTCAGGTATTGGAACACGGACAGTGACTTATTGACTAATGTAGTGTTTTGAATTACTGACAATTGATTTCTATTGAACCACGTGCACTAATATAACATAGCTGAGCTGAGAAATGCTCGTGATGATTGATGAAACATTTTAGACGTTTTGAACTATGATAGTTGAACTAAGAACAGATTTCGGACACTCTACAAGAGTGATCAACTACATGGTGAAGCCGTCGCACAGAGACCGGTGCGAACAGTAAGCCAAGATGACATCTGTGTTCTTCTGCGGTCTGAACCTGACTAGAACTGATCTCCGTGGACAGAGATGGAGCTGACGACTGAGTGACTCAAGTGAACCAAATTTCCAGACACCGAAAAGTTAAATGCAGGAAGCCAAGTACAAGAAACAAAAGACAAACATTTAAAGCTAAATAAGGAGCAGAGGTGAGTAACAAATCGTGTTAAAAGTTTGAGACGACTGATGTAGTTCAGACTCAGAATTTCAGTATTCTATTTCTTATTCAGTCGACTATGGCAGTTAAGAAAGAAAAAAATTGAACATATTGCGGGGTTTCGAAATAAGGCTGAAGCGTTCTTCATTTATTCGAAAAATTTATGCATACTGATATTTGATTGAAAATGTCTTAGAATTTAATCAAATTTCATTTTGAATGAACTTTCGTCAGCTTTTACTAGATCTTCAAATACTGACGACATTGAGAGCTTAAGTCTCTTTTGCAAACTAGATTCAAATTTATCTGCTTGATGCCTGATTCTGTAAAACTTTTATCGAGCAGACACACTCTACACTTACTCAAACGAGTGGCGACATTTGTCATTACGCAAATTAGTTGCAGGTTTGTTGTATGCTTGGTTTCCATTAAAACGACCCCCTCCCCAATTTGTTGCTGAGACTGGGCTGAGCGTCATGAATAATCAAGAATATTTTCCGCTGTAGAAACAATTTGCGTGAAGTTTTATTTGAAGTACCCGTGTAAATGCACTTAGTCTCCCGCAAATCGTTGTTACAAAGGAACAATGGACGCAGCTCGGCAGTCCAACCTGGGGCGCGCCTTTTCCTCTGATTAAATGAATACCAGTAGGGTCCTCGACCCCATCGTTATAATAAAAATGCCAGGTATAGTTTTTCAAATTAAATTTTATTCTTTAAATTCTGTTTCAGAACGAATTCCAGAACCAAGGCAGTGTTAGAATGCAAATTCCAAAGAAGGTTTGTTGTCAGATACGATAGGACAGAAGAGTTGTTGAGTTGTTGCGAGCGCGTGTGGTGTTGGATTTCACTGTTTCCGTTGAGGAAGCTTGTAAATGTTGCTTGCAGTGTGAAGAAAGGAAGGTCACGGAAGCTTCCTGATAACTTTATCAAAACCCATAATTTGTATTGAATATGTGCTTGAGTGTTATTGTTCTCTGATGACGAAAATGAGGGAATAGTTAATTTAACTGTTAGAAAAGCAATGGGATGTGCTTGTACTACATATGCGTATGTTAAGACGAGAAATAAAGTGAATTTGTGAAAACTCAAGAAGAAAATAAACTTGAATATTTGTTTTCATTAGTTGTGCTTGCCATTTTGAGGCCAAATATTATTGGTCATGATATTAATTAGTAGTGTTAGATTCCAGTAACGAAAATTCCAGTGTAAGTTCTTGAAAATGTCTATAGAATACCTTATTCTTTGTTCTGTTATTTACCTCATTAAAAAGATAATTAACAAAAAATCATAAAAAATAGTGAACGAAGTTTTTACTGAAGTTCTCAAGATATAGTATATAAAAAGAGAATAATATAAATATAAATATAGAGAATAAATAATGAAGAGAATAATACATCACGCATTAGAAACCCTGCAAAAATGCTTAATCAAAATCTTTTTCTTTTTTCGTACGATATATTTCCTCATTTTGATTCTTAGATGCAGTTCTAGAAAAGTATCTTGAGCTGCATTTGAACATGCTCGAGTAAAATATACTTCTGTTGTTAAACAATGATTCGAACTATTTAATCGGTTGAACGAAAAACAGTTAATATGTTTACTCAGTTTCACAGAAAAAATTTTTCGGTTGCAAAAGTCAATCTTAGCAGCAACACTCATCATGACATTTCAATTTACGCGCACATCTTCATACTGCAACAAAATGATGCGGAAATTTACGTGGTGACAAGAATAGAACCTTACCGTAGTGATGACACTACCTCTCTTTTCTCCCTAATACTGTGAATCACTTAAAAAATCCCTGAACTTTCCTGCCGGACCAATAAAACTGTTGTTTCGTTTCCGGAATTTAAGAAAAATAGAAAATGCTACGACTGCAGCAAAAACGTGCATAACATCAACTGCTCCGGCGAAAACAATTCATTCTTCCGATACCAACAACCCAAAAGTTTAGTGCTCGATGCCTCAACCCGTTTCCAGATGAAGAACATCGAAGGAACTTTGAAGGAACTTCTCTCCAAAAATTCATCATGTGTTTTTAAATGTACAAAACTATTCGGATTGATCATAGCCATTAAATTCTTCTTGAATCATTCCAAGATTATGTCAGCACTTAAAAATAGACCCTAGAAAGAGAAATTTTATTGCAGAGAAATCTTTCATCAGATCGCGAGGTCGACATCGTATACGATGATAGTATGCCATTAAAGCACTGCTGAGCCTTCATAAACTTCATTAAATTCAAAATGAATACGGCAGTAAACTGCGATAGGGATGTCCTGAAGATATAAAACGTTAAATGGAAATCAGTTACAGATTACGAGAGAAATGAGCGACCGATTCTTATTGCGTGTTGGTTTAAATTGATATATCTGTAGCTGCGTGTATGTTCCATGGCCGATAAAAAACGCTACATGATTGCACTGTAACTTATAATTTAAGTCGTTTACATGATCAGGATCTTTCATGCTGAATGTGCAGCTCGTGTTTGCTCTGCATGCTAAAACATGCTCGCAACTTTGTAGGCTATCGCTGCATGCTCGACTGCGACATGATCGAACTGTCCAGCGGCTGGTTGCTGATGCCAGGTAATGAGCAGTCCTGGTAAATGGTACTCAACTAAATTTGTTGCCCATAAATTCTTTGAGTTAAGAGTTTTTAAAGACCGGTGTGTTTGGAAAATGCTTTAGAGAGCAGGTTCGATGAGCCGAACACAAATGTGTATCGTAAAATTTGTTTTCGTGGAAATGCTCAGAAGTAGGCTGGTCTGTAATGTAGAACAAGTATTTTGTCAACAAGCATATACTGTAGTTACTTTAGCATTGGGTATAATACCATAGACAAGAATAAAACTGAAACTTCTTTATCGACGTAAAAAACTATAAAGAAGTTAACGCAATGACAATTAACAGATAACACAGAAAAATACAGCAGCACCATTTTTTCTCTTTTACATCATTTTTCAAATTTGGCACTGTCAGTTTTTTTCCAGTTATTTTACTTGAACCTGATCAGTTGCGCGAACAGTAATTTCTCAATTAAAGAAAACGCCTCAAATGCATGATGCAGAAGAAAGCGCTTCAAATTTTGCATCATGCATCTAATTCAACTCACGAAACATTCCAACAGTTGGTTGATTTTACATCAAGCTTAAGGTTAGCATTAAGAAAGGCTCTTATTATAAAGCGGTAATTCTCTCCTCAAAATCTCATTAAGTTGAGAAGCCTCCAAACACCCTGGACCTCTGCTATGGACGATGTAATTAAGATGCTACTTAAGACACCGTTTGATTGTTCATAATACCATTACTCTGTGTCATTAATAAAATTTACCGCCCATTCGAGCGTAGGATAAGACTTTAATTTGACCACTCAATGTTCCCGGACATCGACGGCAACAGAAATTAACTCGTAGAAAGGTTTGGGAGGTGAAAACATCGGGATTAGGTTACACTTCTACACTCTCGTTCGATGTGTGCTGCTTCCTAATGTTTGAAGATACAGAAATGTAGATTGGAGCGAATTTCTCCGGTTACACAAGTGATTTAAAAGCATGAGAAAGCTAAGTCAGCCATAAACATGATAAAGCGTTAAATGTACCGTCAGTTTGACGATGTTTTAAGTGGTGTTAGTGCGTTTCGGTGTGACCTGAAGCTGAGAATTTTGGACGTATGTCTCCATGGCGATGAATTTGAAAACAACTTACGAGGGCGTTGCGGCACAGCTGTCTACACAAATTGATTGAATATCCGGCTCCCCAAGTCTCAGTGTTATCGACATGCGTTATCGATGACGCCATGAATTACCAATCAAATGACACATGCTTCTATTTATGCTCAATTTCATTTGTGAAGCATTACTCGAGTGTCTTCAAAGTTTTTCTTTTTCATTCAGATTTTTAATTGTGCAAATCCATAGAATTCAATTTTTGAGTGATGAGTAGAATTCTGTTTGTATTGCTCGAGCAGAATTTTCTACATACTTTATTTCAGTGTACTAATGAATCGTCCGACATGTTTTATTCTTCTCAAATTTATCCCGGAGAGATACCTGTGTAAAACATGAGCGTTGTCTGAATTGAAGTCTTCGCATCCGCTCAAGAAAAGGAAATTTATACATATAATAGGTCGATTCTTTGGGAATCTGACGCGTAAGATACAAAGAAGAAACAACATAGATATTAACGTTTCTATTAATTTCAAGCAAACGTTTTGGAATGTTATAATTCCATCTTCAGTGCTGAAACATTCAAAAAGGTCAAGGAAACATTCCGTTAAGGAATGGCGGAAGACTTTTCCATGGAGCTGAATTTTGTAGCCTGCACTATGCACGAAGAGAAATCAGTGGCTCGGGCAGGCGTTTTGCCAGAACGAGCATGCAGATCACGTGCCGCTCAGCATACAAAAGCGACTTCCAGGAACATGCTTCATGGAATTAGATGCAGCAATTATGATTGATGTCAGTAGAAAAGTCCGCCCACCTTTAATTGAGGCACTGAAAATTTTAGCAGACTTGAGTGATGTAGTGCAGGCTATACGAATCTAAATGAAAGCGTTCCGAAAATTAATCTAGCAAGGGGGACAAACGTTAGTTTTGTTAGGGGTTCTCACTTCAAAAATTATTAATAACTGCATACTCCGTCCGAACCGAAAAAATAATTGTAACGAAAAATGAGCAAAGAAAAGGAATAAAAACACAGATTGCGATGGAGAGAGATAGAGGGTCAGAAAGGAGCGAAGGCACAAGACATCGCGGTGGGACGAGGACAGGCGGGACAACAACAACACGGTGTATTTTTCTGAGGATCTGGCGTCGCTGGAACGGTCCTAAATTATTGAGGAGGTTGTCCTGGCATGCAGTCCGGCAATGTATCTGGCATCATCTCAGCATTAGCATTATGTAGCAGGGCCGGCCAACACACTGGCCAGTGCAGAAATTAATACGAGGTAGTGCAGGGCTTTGACCTCAGTCAGGACAAGCTCCAGGCGCAGGATAAAACATCTTTAGCTGACAATCAAGCGAAAAGTTTATTGTGTTGCATTCGTATTTGAATATCGCCTTATGGTGTTCTTCTCCTCATCCCTTATATCATGTGGGAAGTGTGGGTTTTGGTCCAATGAATAGAATCAACTTAAATTAAACAGCATCGACTAAACTTTGATAACGCTAATTTGATATGAAAAGTTTGCTGCTCTAAAACTGAAATTAGAAGAATCTAATGAAATTTGAGCTTAATAAATTTGATGACCAAAAAATTGCTTGAACTAAACTAAGTTGCAAAATTTAAAACTTTATTAATAACTTGGTATGCTCTAAAATAGAATTGCGGTTTGCATCCTACTTGCTATTGTTATCAAATTGTTATCAACCGCAGCGGGATCCTAAAATTTTGGCAACACTGGACTAATCTCTCTCCCCAAATGTTGATTATTGAAGAATCTTTCAGTACGGCACGTGTGTTCTTCTTATTGAGCGCATTCCATAATTAGTCTCATTGGATCTCAGATCGGGTGACTGTGGTATAGTTAGCTCCTATAATCCACATTCCGTGCAAACCCTCTCAAATAATTTTGGCACCGTTGATGTGAGTGAGTGTTTCTGCTAGAAAAGTGAAGTTCTATTGAAAGGTGAAGTGGTCAGCAGATACTTGCTCGAAGACCTGTTACCTCATTTCGTTACTGCAGACACAAAACTAAGTCTGTCTGCTTTTCTCTACTAAGATCACATAAGAACTCTATTTTCTTATTTCTAAATGTTTTTTCCTACCCCTTCGCCATAATGCACGATGCCTATTTATACCATATATTACGGGATAAGTATTAATTCTATACATTTAAACTATGCATACTTATCACAGATATATATATTTTTTAGGATTATACTAGTGTGTGCACGGCCCGTCAAAAATTACGGGACTCGATAATTTTCTTAAATAAATCTTCCAGATGTGGGTAACAAATAAATGCATCCATCTTAGTAGCACCCGCGATAAAAATATTCCTTTATTTATGTACTGGTGAAACTCGTATCACAGATCCGGTCATTAAGCATCCTTTCAGAGCGTGACAGAGAGACGGACCAACCAACAAAGCATGCAAGCAACTGTGGATTATTTAATAGTGGATAATTATATCGCTGGGTATCTATGGTATAGGGTTCCTTAAAATTAAAAAAATGTATATCGGACTAAAACAAGCAAGGTAAATGCAATGAAATGAAAATCCTAAAATATGAAAGTCTTCAGTCTACTTGTGGCTTCTACCATGTTTACACGTTGGTGCCATGGGCATCAAACGTAAACGAGTAGGACTCAGTTTATCCATTGAGACCTCCAGTGACTGGACGCACCGTCAGTTTATCATGCAAGTGCACCCGCAGCGGCGAGGTATCCTTGTATAGCCTCCGCTTGACAGAGGTGGGCGACCGACTCAAGTCTGGTTGTGTCTGCCATGCTTCTCGAAGTGTGATACGCAACCAACCACACACAACCTTCGAGGTCGAAATGTCTATTTTTACATATTGTCTTTCTTTACCACTTTGACTGGCGTTGGTAAAACTGAAGTTCAGTATTCAACAGATTTTTACATATTGTCTTTCTTTAACACTTTGACTGAAACTGGTTAAAACTGAAGTTTAATATTCAACTCAAATTTAAAGTCAATTGTAGTAAGCAGCGTTGAAAATAACAAACATTTAACTGGATCGTGTCTTCATTTAGTTTTGATCGAGTATTTATGAAAATTGGGTTTGTGACTACTGGTCAGTCAGCAGCGTTTTGAAAATTGCCTCCGTGGCCACCGGGAGTACACGTCGCAATCAAAGTGTTAATAAGACAGAATGATTACTTTGAAAGCGTTTTTTCGCATTTATATGTATTATGAGTTTAAGCTGCCTACAGAACGATCGGCTATCATAATGAATTCATAAGTTTCGAAGCCACTGCGGTAATACTTCCCGGATAGCTTCGAAATGAAGAGAGGTTTTAATAACGCTGTTATACTGCCATATTTCTCGTCTGTAATATTGAATAAAGTGCGTGTTACGAGCAAAGTTATGGAATACATTTCCTCACCGTCGCATATATTAGACCTCAAACGAATCAAATCGTAATCTTCTCAGCAATTAATTGAACGTAGATTATGGATGAATTATACCGACAACTTGAGTTACTTCATGAACGGCTCGGATAATTGAAGTGTGAAATGATACGTTTTGGTTTAAATGATTTCTGTAATTTCCTTGTCGGAAGAAAATTCATCTAATGACGTTATGTTTACTAGTGTGCTACAGCTTGTAATTCAGTGCCGATTGAAGAGTTTGACTTGAACCTTCATGCTTCTCATGCCAGGCAAAGTCGAAGAATGAATTGAAGATACTCAGGCAACTCAAGGAAGCCTGGGAAAAAGCATTGAAATTTGTTGTTCATTAGCGAGATATGTGAAAGCTACCTGTAAAAGCATTGGCAAGATATTATTATAAAGTAGCTTTATAGCAAGTAATAATTATCAAGTAGCTTTATTAGCAAGAAACAGAAAAGCTACTTGTAGGAAGCACAGGGAAGACTCAGTAGAAAGTATGTCATGGAAGTAACTCACATTCATGAGCACCCAAATCAATTTTGCTATTGTGCATAATAACCAACAAAATGAAACTGGAAATTAAATCACAGTTTATAATGAATTTCTCTGCATAACTTGCTTCAATATTTCTTTTACAAGGTGCCGTTTTTGCGCCAAAGACCGAATTTTTGTATTCCTATATTTTTAGATGTTTTGGAACATCTAATGAAATCTCCCACAAGACGATGGATTCCAACAATGTACTGGAAAAAATGTTGCAGGTTGTGTGTGCTAGTGAAATAGAAAGCAATGGTGCCCAGTTCAAGAAGTACAAAAATTCAACAGTCAAATCATAGAGAAAAAGTGTTTTTAAAATGATCAGCATGATACGCTTGTCTCCTGCAGCATGCTTAAAAATGGCGTCTCATTATATGACGGCAGAGTGCTCTAGTAACAAGTGCTCCATTCTTCATGTAACAAGAAAAAATGCCTCGTAATATAACCAAGTTTCTTTTATACCCTTAAATTGGAGGTTTCAAATCAATTTTGAGGTTCAATTAAAAAAAATACCTTTAAATTCTTGAGATCTTTCATCTTTTTACCAAATACAGAAGCTAGATCAAGATTACTGTCATGATTAATGCGCTTCTAAGGTGCTCCAAAAGTTGAATGCCTCCCGGCACACACGCAACTCCTGAGAATGACCATTTAAGCTTCAGACGGGGCAGCGTACGACTCATATAAAAGATGCGCACAGGACATCTAAAGACCGAGCTCAAAACATGGCAGACGTTCGCAGATCGAGATAGTCTTTACGACTGTCATAAGAGGGTCGCTCTCTGAATATCAAGTCCAGTCGAACAATGAAATGCGGTAGTGCGGACCAGCGGATTTGACGGTTAGTACGTGTATTTATCAACTCGTTCTCATTTATGGGACAGCATGCTGCGGCGAGCTCTGAACCTCGTCGCTAAGTAGGGAAAATATTTAAGGACTAGAGCTGCTTGCTCAGTGTAGCCCTGCAATGAACGTAAACGAGTGACCTAAACACAGAAGCGGGGTCTCTTCTAATAGCAAAACAAGCATTGCAGCTGATAGGAGGAAGTGCTGTTTGTCTGCCACTTAAGACTTGGGAAAGAACATTGTCAACACGTCCTTTACCTTCATGTGAATTTCTCTAAACACGGAAATGTTGAATGAAGAGGAATTTTTCGAGAATAGTACTCAAGCCTTTCTCAAGACTTGTGATGTTCTGCATGAAGGCTTTAAGCGAAAATTTTGTATTTTACTCTACTGTAACGTCTTTGATATTCCAACGTCAAATGAAGTGTAGGCGTAAAGAATCTTGTTAACTCTGGATGGAGTGTGTGCAGCCACAAAAGAATGCTTTTTCCAGATTCTGGGGTTCAAACTTCCTGGTGAAAGCGTTGCTGACCGCTCACTAGTACCTATAGTGGTCAGTCCGTGCACGAAACGTCCATGTATGAGCATCTCGCTCTTTAGCATAGTTCAGGTGCGTGCCTTGCATCTCTTGGACCAGAGAGATCTGCAATCAGGAACTTTTTCTATGGTGAGAAGGAAGTATTTGAGTGGAAATAATTAATACTACTGAGTGTCACTGCAGAGAACACCTTTTGTTGTGGCTGCGGTGGTTAAATTAGGAATGAGATATAAAAATAATGACAAAATAGTGATTATTTGTAACCAATTCGATATGTTTGTTCTGTTTAGTTGTTAGCGCCGTTTAATTGCTTGATGTCGAAAGCATATGGTAGGGATTTTACAATAAATTGTAGATTCTGATTTATTTTACTCCTATAGAATAATGGCTTAACGTATTTTCAAAGAGTTCGTAAATGTTAAAACCCAACGCGAACATACCGCTTTCGATAGTCACCAATCAAAGTCATTTCGGGAATTTCACCACAAGAAGCCAGGTTGAAAATTTCACTAATCAAAGTCATGTTGCAAATTTCCCCAATCGAGGCCATGAAGGCAATTTCACTAATCAAAGTCAGGTCGGGAATTTCACCAATCAAAAGATTACAATTTTCCCAACCAAAGTATCTAGCATTTGAATCAATCAGAATCAACCTGACCCGTAAATGTTTCAACAACAAAGCTAAGAATAAGACGAGCAACAGCTGGCCAAACTACGATAAACAACAGACCATGCATGCCTGGGATCCGTTTGCGCACCTACAACACTTCTATCGCGTGCCCTGAGAGACGGATGAGTCAGTCAGCTTAACGCCATGTAATGCTATCGAGTGAGAGGATCCTAATCTGCTCGAGTGTCTCTGATACAAGATAAAAAGACACTCTGTGATACTTTAATGTCAGAAAGAAGACGTCACCACTCGCGGCAAAGTTTGGGTGGTGCAGAATGAGCGACTGCTTGGTTGTTAGGCCTTTCAACGAATTTAACTCAGTTCATTCTTATGAAAAATTCTAAAAATTCTCATGTGACTGTACACACTCCACCCCGAGTTAACAAGTTCCAGCTTCTCAGCACAATTTTATAAAGCAAAGTTGCGCGTGCAGGAGTTTGGAAACTATTATAAAATGATAAATGGTCAAAGTAGTTCTTCTGTATCACATGAAAAACTTATTTTAGTCAAAGTAAATATGTCCTTTTTAACTACAAAAAGATAGACTTATGAGTCAGAAAGTTTTAATTAATGTTTCTAGTTCAATACGAGTAGCCGAGGCCACACATTTTCAGGAATCTGTTCTCCATGTAGGACATTTTGTTCGAGGATCTGAGGCTGGAAACGCCCAACGAGGACAGTAAGATCCTTGGATATAATTGCATTTTTATCTTGTACACTATTATTAATTTAGAGTTGCTAAACTATAACTTTACTGCTTTATTGACCGCTGTTTGATAATACTCTGTTCTCGATTAATGAAGAATAAAACACGACAAGACCAATGTGAAAGATCACACAGGACAACAGCTGCATGTCATCTACCACCGACATGAGCATCCCAAAACTTAGGGCATCGGTTCCGTAGTTGCCTAACGGTTACCCATTTGCTTGACATGTGAGAAACTTGCTGAAGGTGAGTCAGAGACGGCCTGCCACTTCACATTCACGTCATCATTGTGGTTTCCCGACGAGCTGGGACTTTGCGTTCATCGTGACTGTGTCAATGTTCATTGTGGGTTTACTGACTCTGCTGATTTTGTAAACTGTAGAATACATTTGCACTTCACGGAACTATTTCTATCAATGGTACGAAATCTTCTCATTAACTCTGTAACATTGGCTTCTCTTGTCAATATACATATTTTAAGTTTTTTCTTACGTTTACCCACACTATTAAGTGCGTGTCTTATAAACATACGAATGGCTCTTATGACAGAAGACTGGTTTTGGTCTTTGTATGAAAAAACGTCACTTCAACCCCCATGGAGCTGCTCTCAGTTATAAGGACTAATAATGTGGGCTGTTTACAAGGCAACCTTAATAACGATTAACGATTAACGACTCCTATGAAACGAAATGAGAAATAAAAAATAAACCTGCGTTATTTGCGTGTTTTCTGTTTTTTTCAGAATGGGTTCAAGGTGTTAATTTAAGATAGACCACTGCAGTTTCGAAAAAAAAAGATTTACAAACCTGGAACAACACTCGCCTAGAACGTGAAATTGTTTATGCATAAAATATTAAGTTCATGAGGCAATAACTAGGTCAAATCGACTCAAATTATTTGATTTAAACGATATTATTTCAAAACACTGTTTCTCTGTAATGCTTGTTGATGCTTGATGGAACCTTTAATAGTTGATGTGAATTTTGGCTAACCAACCATGGTATAAAAGTTTATTATTTAATTGATGGTGTAACCACAGAAAGTAAAAAAATTTATTTTCTATTCGCAAAAGCGGTAATATTAAGTTTAAATTAGGTTTGAATAGATAATTTTGAACCACTTTGGAGTTGTCTAAAACTCAAAACAGTTAAAAGATGAACTATTTAGCAAATTCATTCAGTTTTTAAAAATCAAACTGTAAATTTCATCTAATTAAGTTCTCTGAAAACATGAAAGCCGCGATCGATGAGGCTATGCGCAACCGAGCGCAGGTTCTTTATTTTCTACAGACCAGCTATCCAGTGAACGTCACACCATGCAGGATACGTTGAGTCACATGCAATTTAAAAATTAAATCGGTTTCAATGGAATCTCGCATTTATCCTTAAGATTCAACTGAGAATAAATATTGCCGTCAAAATTTTCCTCCATTAAACCCGGATTGTTCCTATTAAGTTTCCACTTCAGGAGGCTAATTTTTTCCAAAGTTATCTTGAGTGCCGCATAGAGCAAGCGCAGCCCTTTGTTGTCTCAAGGTACGCTGATAACCATCTCTCTGTCGCACATAGATTCTTTTGGAAGTTAACGAATTTCCCGTCATGTATGTGACCGATACAATCAGTATCATGTGTCTTGCGATGGAGAAGTCTCTGATCCTATCTTAGGCTTTTGTGTGTAGCATAATAAATATCGATGCGCTTTTTAATTGTCGCGATCCCACGCTTTTAGAGGATTAATATGATATTTTGTAAGGAAATAGGTTTTTGAAAACTGAGTCTAAATGGTTCATTGCCCCTAATAATAGGCAAATTTAAATATGAAAAGTGAAGGATTTACATTCGAAAAAGTTATAGCGTATTTCCACTGTGACTCTAAATTGAAAATGCTACATCTTCTTTGCACTGCGACTCTTCATTTATTCAATGTTAAGATGAAAATACCCCTTCAAATAAAATCAGGAGCGCATACACAAGTTCAATTCATTTTTAGTTTCAGTGATTCTCTTCGCCAAACGAGTCTTGAACTTTAACATACTTCTAGCGGCAAACATTTGCAGTCGTGCAACACTTGCTCAATAAGAGGGCGTAGCCAGTCAGAGGCTTCTCTGCCTGCAAGGCTCAGAGATGGCCTCTGTTCAATAAGGCGCTCCAGCGACGCGTTCTCGGCTGCCACCCTTGTTTGGTGTGTGTCTGTGGCGTGGTCGGTGTTGCGCGTTCTGCAACTCATCTCACGAAGCAGCATGGATCTCCATAATGCTTTTTCAACGAAATTCAGCAATACATCAAATTGCACAAAATTGCTTGTGGAGTGGTCGGTTTTATGTGTTCTGCCACTCAGCTCACGAAGCATGGATCTCCTTAATGCTTTTTCAGCGAGGCTCAGAAAAAGACCGGTACATCAAATTACACAGAATTGTTTGCGATGGTTGCACCGTTCAGTTTACTGGATTAAGCGTTTGGTTACATGAATAACGGAGAACGCTGCTTTGCGGTACAGAAGTAATGCAGTGTGCAGCATTACGCAACACTGAAAGGACTCGTGAAATCATTTGATGAACGCTTATCTAAAAGACAAACTTGTGTTGTTGTTTAAATATTGACTCACACTTTATGAAATCCATTCTTCTATTTCTAGCTGCATAAAATAAAACTCACGTATAATTTCCCTCTCGCCAGCGTACAAAAAAAAATCAAGTTAAACTCAGCACACAGATGGCTTTCGGCTTTATGGAAGGGAAAAACAATTTGAAATTGGATCATACAGAAGTACATATCTTGATTATGGTAACACATTAGAAGGTAGCAAGGCGGTAAAGTCTGAGTTTATGCAAATACATCAGTTACTGAGCGTTGCTCCCAATAAAGACGCAAATAAGTTATTTTTTCAAAATTAACGAAGAAGTCCTGGATCGATAAATTTTTCAACTACTCTAAGAAAATGATAAAACAAATTTTTGTGAATCGTTATGCATGAAAGAAAACATTATTTCCTAGGAAGGTTGTAAGATTTTGTCTATGACCTTCAGGTCAAATTTAGGGCAAGGAAGGCTAGTAAGGCTCTACAAGAAAATAGAAAGAACAGCTTATTATTTGCAAAACGTCCTTGTTGCACGGTGATCTCTCCAACATCCCACACGTGTAAGTAAAAAATTTGCTTGCACAAAGCGTACCAAAAATGATAAATTAGTAAAGAGTACAAAGAAGAGCATGAAAATATCATGGTGTAATTTATGAAGGGAAATAAATAGAATTCTGAATTTCCTAAAACATGATTCTTTTAGCGGTAACATCACTTGTTTAGTTGGCCTACTGCTTTATTTTACTTGGATCGTCTACGCGATTTAAGAGCTTCATAATGTATTAGAAAATATTCTAGGCTATTTTTTTTTCGTACCATCGTGGAAAGATAAGTCCAAAGTTTCTGTCCCAAACAAACAAAGAAAAGGAATTTGTTAAAATATTGAAGAGAACGTCGAGTGGATACGTGCATATGTTTTTTAATAAGACAAATCACCGTGAAATCCACAGAATCCAGATTTAAAACATATGATGCAAGTTTGAACCAGTTCTTGACCAAAGCACTCTTTTGGCTTCAATTTCAATAGGGTAAAAAACGACCTTATAGCAATTTTGCTCGTAGGGGCTTAACTAAGAAACAATTTGAGTCGAACTTATTCTGTAAGCAGCTCTCTTTGAATCACAACACAACTTCATCTTCGCCTCCCACTTCCGCTGATAGATGGAGACCGCTTACTGCTCTGTCTCTCCCCGCAGCGCCAACGGCCCATTTGCATGAGCGAGTGTCAAAATCCCCTCCTTTACAAACCCCGACAGATGAAGTCATTTGTCTCCTCTAGCAAAGGATAAAAGATAGAAGTAAGCAAAGAGCTGGGCGTTGGTGCTGTAGCCACTGCGTAAATTTGCCCTGAGTTAGTAGAAGTCATGGCTCTCGGCCGCCCATTCAAGAGAGCGTCGTGAGGGCGTAGAGCTTCTTGAAATGCAATTTTTTTGAAAAAAAAATTTGTGTTGTCGTGATCGAATACTGTTAAGATACGGTGAGGGTTTGAATTCAGTAAGGTGTAATCTTCATCTTTACTGTGGTAGGGATGAAACTTAAAAAAAAAATGTGTTCACACGTAGGACATGTTTTGAATTCAATATTCTGTTAGAATGACATTTTGCCCGTCTTTCCTTTAAGGCGAATATTAAAAGTAAAAAGCAGTGACAGATGCAGACTTCTATTGCTGGAAAATGACTTTCGAAGCTAAGTAAACAGTAATATTCCATTAATTTTATTCCTGGGTATTTAGTATTTTCGTCAAAACTGTTCTGAGATGAGAGAAAAAATTGAAACCTGTGTCGAACTCCGATTTGATGAGAAATGCGAAAATAATTCGCATGGATAGAGCATTCACACTTCTGGATGACTTGTATTAATAGCAAGAAGCATAATAATTTTAAATTCAAAACAATTTTTAAGTGTGGTCATTACAGATCCTGTAAAAGAATTTGCATGGGAGATGTGGCTCAAATTTCATGCTTAATTAAGCATTTCTTGTAGAACCAGCACAGACGATGAAGTTCAGCGTAATTCTAAACAAATCGAAGAAAATCCTTTTTGTGCGTAATTGCTCGAGGCATTTCCATCTGCAACATATAAAGAGCAAGCACGCGAAGGGTAAAAGGACTATGGAACATGAGAGCTTCGGATCCCCTAGAGAGATAAAAACTTCGACCGACGCCCATACTTGCTGCTCTCGCAATGTTTGGTTGCTTTTCACTCTACTTTATCTACATTGCCGTGTAAATAAATAGTCTCGAGCAATTATTATTTCTCTTCGCGGGTATATCCAGTTCGTCTACATTTTTTCTGAGCATTTGAAGATGAAAAACGGCAGAAAAATTTTCTATAACACTCCATAATTCTGAAGTGACAGGTAATATTCTCTGTAAGTTCATAATAATTCAGAGTATGGCTGAGTAGATGTTTATTCATGCAGAGAAGCAGCTGCCTTGAACATCTGTCTTCTGTTGACAAGGCTCCTAACAGCTCGCGCTCTGCAGTCCAGTTTTGGCGTTGGCAAATTACTGGACTGGCGGCACCCCCATCATTTAAACATCGATTTTTTAAGCACCATAATGCAGAGGGCGGAGCAAGAACCGGTCATTGAGATTTTTCATTTAGTTCGGAGCATGCTGGGCAAGTTTATGGACATGGCATGCTCGTTGAGGCGGTTAAATTGCCTTTTTAATGCATCAATAGACTCTTTTTGGTTTCACTTTCTAGGTGTTCAATTCCATGGTTGCATAATATCAAAAGGCGTCATTTGTAATTGAAGGCCACTTGCAGGTGCATTATATTACGTCTGTTGAAAGGACATTGATCCCTTTTTATTACCATCCTCGGAACCTTGCCTGTCATCGCCCTCCACTCCAGTATATTTGACGATGGCGGCTCAAATTTACTCGCCAAGCTTATAAGGCTAAGCGGTTTCTGGGGACAAGCCAATACGTTCTCATCGTGTCGTGTTGCCTGACAAATTAGTGTGTTTAAACTAGTCTTCGCGTAACCTAGCTGCGAAATCACGCTTCGCTTAAAGGGAGTTGGGTCGAAAAAATAGATTGTCTGCTTTTAGAGTCGACTTGCTTACTATACGCTGTACATATCAGGCATCTCGTGATGCCTAAATTAAATAACTTGAAAATGTGTCAACTCGAAGCGCTCAGAAATGCAAATGAGATGCAGAAGAATGATGCGTGCTACACGTCGAGCATTGCTCCAAAGGTTTATTGGTTGCGATGTTTAAGCTATGAAACCCGGAAATGGGTCGAACCAGTTACTGCGCATCGTTGTGCGACAAAGGAGGCACACGCAGGGAGGATGGACAGAACCGATATCATGGTCAGCATTTTGTGCCCGATTAAATCATGCGTTCTTAGTGCAGTTTAAAATCGTTGAAAAAGATGAGGGTTTCCTCTTCTAAACTGAAAAATGTTATTTAAGAAGGTATTAAATAATTGTTATGTTAGATAAGGGTCTACATGAAGTTTATTTAAGGACAAACATGGGCACAAATTCGTAAAACTTTCACGCAATTAAAGTTTCTAATCTTGAATAAAAGTTAGTAAAAATGTGGTTCCATGTAACTTGGAAATTCAATTTAAGTTGAAAATCAAATATAAAAATTATAGGTTCTATTCAGGTGGCAAATTTATGCAAGTAATTAAGTATGAGCTTTGAAAATAGAAAAATTATAACTTAATCTTTTACCACCAAACGTATTTAAATTAACTTGGGCTTGTATTGTCATGCGAGCACTCGATTTCAAGTCCTCAAACACTTTAGTTCGTTTACACTTCCCGCGAGACTTACAATTTGTCCCCCCTCTTGAAACTGTAGCGATGGGCAGTAATGAACTTGAATTATCTAAGTTCATTATATTCAAGTTCAAGGGGCCAACAGCGTTCAAGGTTGTGGGAGTTGATGTAGGCGGCGGAGACTCCTTATGGAGAAGGTCATTCCCCTCGCACGCGTTCCAGCCTTGTTGGGCAAGCTTCGGTTCCAGAGCAGCTTCAGTTGAGGCAAAGCAACAGGTGTTGGTGTGTGGCGCAGGTACGGGGCAGCCTTGTGATCTGGAGTAATCAGGACAGTGAGGTGTTTGTTATGCAGCCGTCGCACGAACGAGTGAAGAAGTTATGGGGGCTTCAGAACATTATGGTCATTAACATGTTCACTGAGTCGCCGCGGTTGTTAACGGTTGTTTGGTTAGGATGTAACTGGCAGAATTGGGAAATCGACTTAACTGCTCGAATACAGTTTTATCCTTCATATGAAATATGAAATTCTAATTGCACGATAACATTTCACCCAGTTTGATAACAGTTGTTTTTAAAAAATCGTCAATCAGATGAAATGTCGTTCATTTATACTGGTACGTGATTGAGCAATTTAGCGAATGGTACACGCATAGCCCAGTATGCGGGAACGTGTTAAATAGAACCGTTATGTACCGAAGATCTGGAACAGTTATGACATTGTGAGCAGGATTTATCGAGGAATAAAGTTTTAAATCCTTGTGGTGTGAGACAAGTTGTGATTGACGAGTAATTAATCTTTTGTTAGTCCCCCTGTATCTGAATTTGACTCCATCAGTGTTTCCAAGGTGAAGAAATTTCTACGATGTAAAATTTTAAGGAGCAAAGGAACGATTTTGCGCGTAACTAAAGCAGAGATTTGAACTTGTGACGTCTCTTCGGACCTTGAAGCATAAACCTCATTTCAACAGTAAGTATTTATTTCTGTTTTACATTTGTTTGCAATGAAAAATAAGTATAAGGTAATAACTAGTCTTTTGTTTCGTAGTCCACCGTAAATGAGTAACGAACGCTTTCGTTCAGACCGGTTACTGGAACTAGCCAGGCTGAACACAATTCTTCAATCAGTTATCGGTTGAACAGTTCAGCTCTACGGAATTTATTATCGTTAATCGTGATGTGCTGTATGTGAGTAACTTGCTGTGAGTACTAAGTACAAATTAATTAAAGTTGAGAAGGCCATAAATAACGCAATTTAATTATGATATTTGGTACAAGAGTTAATGTTTGAATAGAAACGTATTAGATAAATTGCGAAAATAAAACTGTTACTTAGTTGGAGTATTTTGAAATCGATTTTAATTCTTTTATTTCATGTTTTTTTTAAGTATTTCGTGACTGTATAATGGATGATGAAGATATTGGATTTAAACGTCTTGCATATTTGAAGCTAGAAATATCTTGAAATATTGGTAAATTAACCCAGTTTCAGCTGATGGAGCTGACCTTCCTAGAAAACACAAAGCAAACATTCAGAAGCGAGCAAGTGGAAATTGTAGAAGAGAGAAGTGAGCTTTGACGTTACGTATTCATGGAGGAGTGTTCACGCGAGGGATGACCTCAGCTCTGCTCACCACATAAGCCGGTGGCAACAACATTATGTTGTTAGAATTCAATGATATTTGTTTGCTGCTGCTTCCTATTGGGGGTGACAACCTCGTAAATAAGCAGAAAAAGTCATAAATTAACTCATGAAAGAGGTTAACTTACGTGTCAAAATAGAAAATCCTCACGTGACGAAAATCCTCACGAAAATCCTTAAATCCTCAAGTGCTGTCATAACAGCACTTGATCTTCAAGGCTGGGGCAAAGTCACTGAGCATTGACGTATGTTGACTGGTACTGAAGCTAAGATACCTCGAGAAATTGACTTCTGGACTAATTTTTCAGTGCATTCAAAAAACTGCACTTATGTATCAAAGTGAGATGCATCTAGACACCTGAACGCTTCCTATTAGAGCAATGCCACAGTCAGACCCTAGATATGAATTCAAAAATAATTATGTTAAAATGATGAGACGCACCAAATTTCCATGCAGTAAAAATAATATGTCTTAAGCTAGATGACAGTAAGCATCAGCTTTCATGTGAGGCTGTTTTAAAATAAAACAAAAATTGGAATCGGAACTGCATATTCTACAGTTTAGCGTTCGGGTGGTCGACCGGAGAAGATATTCAACAGGAAATTAGAACAGATGATCAAATTAACTCAATTTTTTTCAAATAAGTTTTTTGAAGTTGAAGGAGCCTCTGAAATTCACTATTTTTAATCTGATCTATTGATATAATTAATTCAAAGCCTAACAATGGGCTCCCTGAAGCCCGAAGTAACATGATTTTCAATCTAACCAATTGATATCGTTGGTTCCAAGCCAGACTTTGGGCTTCTTGAAGTCCCGACGCACCAGGAAAAACTTCAGTTTCTTATAAAGAAGCAACCATTATGTTGAGAGGTGAGCTCCTCATGAGCTTCCCGCAAGCAAAACTAAAGAAAAAATGGCGTTTAGCAGCCACCACACAGAGGTTCTTGACACTCGCACACGTCTACGAGAACAGGATGAAGATGAAGATTACAGAAAGTGATTATCTGACCATAAGAAGCCGGGGCGTTAGAGCCGGCCGTTGAGCGTGTCAGATAAGGTTCCTTGAATACAGCTCTGAGAGAAGTTTTTATGCGGTATTCTTCTTTCAATTGTGTGGCCTTATATGAGGATGCTTACATTGCCCTGTTCTCTAACACCCCTAAAGGAGCGACTGTTTTCACTGGTTGTGAAAGTGATGTTGAAATAATCAAGATATAGTGTAAAGAAAAGATGTTGGTAGATTCGTTGGTTGTGGGTAAATGGCGATGATAAGAAGAATACAAATCAATTTTTCTAGCTTAATGGATTATATTTCTTTTGAGTTGTCGTACTAAATAGGAGCTTCATTACTTTGCTCACTTTTCAGATGGTAAAATGTGTTAACCGTCAGAAAATTGTAAAACTTCAATTCATTACAAAGTGCTTGGGTCTTGCTGTCCTCACGTGTTTCACAGAGTAATAATTAATTGTAAATAGTGAAGATTTCACTTATTGTGGTTAGGAAATACAGAACAATATTTTTTTGCATGAATTACACGTATAAAAATCAGTGATAAATGATGAAATGAAATTGCACAGGGTGAATTCGCCAGGGATAAACAAGAACATGCAATTAGATTCGAACGTATCAAATCTTTTTGTGAAGAATTTAGCGCTTCAAATGGTAATATAACATATGAAACGAAGGGATGCGTCGACTGGTCTATCAGTTCACGGAATTAAATTCCTACATTCCTAAGATTGTAGGAGGTCTTGAGATTGTGTGGACGAATAATTCGAGTGACAGGAAGTTGAACTTCATCAACATCTTTTGTAGGAACATCAATTAAAGAATCGAATGACACAAATAGATACTGAACTATTTGAAAGAACATTGACGCTGATATTTGAAAGAAAGAGGGGGAACAGAAGGCTTCAGATTGAATTATTAACGGTCAGAAAAACGATTTTTTGCTGTAAAATATTCAATATTTAGAAACGCGTACACTTCCGTGCACCAATCTGGCATGCAAT
Organism: Platorchestia sp. MABIK; assembly: GCA_014220935.1. NCBI lineage: Eukaryota > Metazoa > Arthropoda > Malacostraca > Amphipoda > Talitridae > Platorchestia > Platorchestia sp. MABIK. The sequence continues at coordinate 41,459 of JACJUY010002384.1, read as the reverse complement.
CAAAGGATGGATAGTTACTTGGTGAACGTTGAAGTTTCCTCGTCAGTCATAGGATAGTCGATCATGCGTCTTGTATTCACACGTGAGGATAGTCATGTATTTAATTGCAATATAAAGTAATGTATTTTAATCGTTCATATACATGCTGCAATGAGGGGTCAGACTTTATTTTGGCACATGAACCTCAAAGTTGATATGTGATTACGCATAAATGGATTGGGAGCTGACGATCATGTCAATTAAATGTAGTTCCAAGAAATTCAGAATTTTGAGTTAGAGTTTGTGTACAGTGCATGAAACAACAGCTCGATGATATAAATTAACAGTGTTCCAAAGTCAAATTCTAACTCTACAAGTTTCTTCATACTGATCCTTGGCTAGAAAACGGCAGGATTACTTGATATAAGTATTCATTTGTGATGCTAACTTCAGGAATAAAATACCAGTTCATTCGCTCCACTACGTTTTTGAAATCTTTCCTAATCTTTCATTTAAGCTTTTTTGTACAATTAGCTCATTATTGTGTACTTCTCTTACAAACGTTAAACCTTACATGACTGAACGGCGACAAAGGTTTGAATAGTAATTCATAGGAAAAGATACAATGAGTGGTTTTTGTATTTATTCGCACATAGCATACGAATTTTACCGTGGAGTTATCATATGTGTACTACTCATACCACTCTGATTTGTATACCGTGTATACCCATCATACCGCTCTCAGATTATACCACTCATACCATTCTGATATGTATACCATGTATACCCATCATACCGCTCTCATACGATACCACTCATACCACTCTGATATGTATACCATGTATACCCATCATACCGCTCTCATATGATACCACTCATACCGCTCTCATACGATACCACTCATACCACTCTGATATGTATACCATGTATACCCATCATACCGCTCTCATATGATACAACTCATACCGCTCTCGTATGTGTACTACTCGCACCACGCTGAAATGAATACCATGTATACCCATCATATCGCTCTCGTATGTGTACCACTCATACCACTCTGCCCATAGCTTTGTGTTTTAAAGATTTCGTAGGCTGGCTGGGCCAACTGGTTCTTGAACCCGCTTGCGTCACCCGTGGGCGTGCGAGGCTTCATTTTTTGCGTTTTTTTAAGTTGACGTGCCATCATGAACTGAAACCTATGGCGCAGAATTAAGTTTTTCTGAGCTAAAATATGACGGGATATTTAGTTCGATCTTAAGAGATAGCCCTGTTTTCGAAATAAATGTCAGTGCAGTTTTAGAGGAGTCAATTCATAGAAAATTTTTTTGGTTTATCAAAGAATTACTATTTCATATTGGTCAGAAGTGAGTTTAGAGTGGGGATAAGTGGTAGGAAAATGCTTGATCCAAATTCTAATTTACTGTTTTGAAAATCCTACAATTTCCCTAATGATCATTAGCGTGACCTATTACATCTTAAAAATGGGTTTCGTGACGTCATTTTAGCTTAACATACCATTTGAGGACTGTCAAAATATTTTAACATGAATTCTGTATGTTATTAACAAACTCTAAGATCATTTCATTTCATTTATCAAAAAAATTTGTCGTAAAAGTTAATGCAAAGAATTAGATGTTGATATTTACTAGGTAGAATGAAATACCGCCTGCATTACTCTCCTCATGCATAGACTGAGTATCAAAGGTTTTTTTAACTGGGAAGGACCATTAATTGTTTCTTTTGATTAATGTAAGCATTTGCTTGAGGAATTGAGGCATTTGAATGTGAACTCAAAGTTTTCGTGTGAAGAACGTAATCATCTGTTAAGGGCTAAGAAACCTTCGCTTGAAAAGTTGAAGTTTTCATCAGAAGGATGGCAGAAAATGTTCAAGGAACGGAAGCAATAGGAGAAGGACAGGGATAGCCTTCTTTTGAAAAGTAAACGTTTTTAAGGGATGAAAGTTTTTATTAATCATAGTATGGAATATTTTGGAAACAAAACTTGAGTGTCGTTCCAATGGAAAACACTGTCTTCACTCAGATGAGTGTGATAAAGTCTTCTTCTGAAAAGTAAACGTTTTTATATGGGATGAAAATTTATATTAAAAATATTGAACCTTTGTTTTGGAAGTAAAAGTGGAGTGCTGTTCCAATAGAAGATTCTGTCTCCACTCAGATGAGGATGGCGGGACGAGTGACGTACGGTGCGCCAGGAGAGTTGACAGCCGTCGTTCTGCTGACGCTGCTGACGATCTCCGGTGCGGCGTCCCCTGAAGCAGTTAACTCCACTGAGGAGGTGCACAACACAACACTGTGAGTAAACAATTGGGATTTGTACACAAGTACTTCATTTTATGGGAATACATTTTACGCGGAGGTTTGTTTCGAGTTATGATTTTCGTTCGCATCGACAGCATTTGTTTTGATAACTGCCTATATTGATAACCTTTACACAAAGTGAAAAACTTAGGGTTAAGGAAATTATTCATGGATTAAAAACGGACACATTCAATCTCAACATTAATATTTTGTAATAATGGGAAAAAATTTAAAACATAAACTCAATTTATTAGGCGACATTTTACCCAACTTTATCAGCAGCTATTTAAACTGATCGGGGGGAGCAATCCTTACTTAAGGATAATCAGGTAACCTAACACCTGATGTGTGTGCATGAACTGGCCGCCTGACTGCCGTGGCTGCAAAATAAAAGTTCAGTTCTTCACGCATCGCCAGTCCGGTGACGAGCAGAGGGCGTCTGCTCTTCTCCATCTCGTCTCGTCTCCCGAGACGCAACCGCTGGCGTCAGACCTCAACGAGTGTCAGCAAAACGATCAGGAGCAGCGTGGGCGACGACGACGTCAGCCTTGGTGGTCAAACTCGGGACCTGTCAGTACCTCTCGGTCCTCCCCTCCATCCAAATGAGGCAAGAAAGCAATTCCTGGCGCTGAAAATCCCTTTTTTATGTTCTAAGCTGTCAATCAAGGCAGATAGTCAATCGATAAACTCCATCTCTCGCAAGAGTCGTAAATCGCCGAATTGCGTGTTATGTTGCATGAATAGCCTTCAGTAAATATGGATGAGCTGTTAGATGTGTGGTAGGGAAGCAAGGTGTGCCATTTTGGAGGCTGTTGGAAGTACAGGATGTGGGTTAAGAGAAGCTGTTGATTTCCTGGAACTTTTTTACTGTTTTACAAAAAAGAAAGTTTTTTTGCCGTCCTGGTAGCGTCTATTATTGTGGACAAATTGCTAAATGGCAATGAATTAAGCAATCGGAAAATGGAAAAACTCTTAATCTCTGATCGAAAATAATCAACAGGGGTTGCGATCATATAATTTATAATACTTGAATATCAACTTCTTCGATGTAGTAGTTGATATATAGACGCTGCGTCACTATACCTACTACATGCATTCTAATTTCTGGTAATTTGCGATGGCTGTGCAGGCCACCACGACGGAGCGGTCTCTCTTCAACAGCAAGCGTCAGTCGCACTCTCCAGGATTCGGCCCTCCTGGTTCCATCCATCCTCCATCCATTGGCCCTCCGTCCATCGGTCCTCCGTCCATCAACCCTCCATCCATCGGCTCTCCATCTATCGGACCTCCATCCATCAGGCCTCCGTCGTCCGCCCTCGGCGACGGCACTTCACTCTTCGGTCCGTCGCTCGGACCTTCGTCCATACCACGTCCTCCGGCCGCAGCCTTGCCCCCTGCGCCTCGGCCGCCTTCCTTCAGCCGGCCGATCGCCAAGCCTCCTCAGTTGCCCTCTTTACCCAGGCCCCCTGCCCCTCCTTTGCCCCCTGCTGCTCCCTCGCCTCCTGCACCTCCCAACCCCCCAGCCATCATGCCCCCGGCAACCATGCTTAGTTCGGATGAACCTCAAGTCACAGGTGAGGTCGACTAGAGCTGATACTCAACTGCTGGTGTTGCGAAAACTGAACGATGGTTATAATGTTGATGTTTTCAAGTCACAGGTGGGGTCAACTAGAAATGATGCTCTGCTGCTAGTGTTGCTAAAACTGAACGACTGTTATAATCTGGATGTTTGAGGTATTTTACTGATACAGAGGCCATCCTCTTGGGATAATTACAGGCTTCTCTTAGGAAGCTTGAGTAAAATACCACAATGCACTAATAGTCAGTCTATCAACAGACAGAAAACAATTCATAAATATAACATTTCCAACTTCATTTTTTCATGAGCTCCAGTCATTTATGTTTGATAGCTAACTCATTTCATACCCATTCTTGATTCACTTTTTTGTTCAAGATGCTTGAATTGTTTTATTTGTGATGGAAACAAAATTAACCAATATTTTAATATTCGCTACCCTAAACTGCATGGGCTCGGACATCAAAGGACATTTTGGCTTATTTTTAAGCACTGTGGTCACTCTTTCTCTTTTTATTCAGTGTAAAGTTCCCCCTAAAAAAGTTATAGGAAGCACAACTCGTCGCACACAGACCTGCAGCACACACTCGTACGTATATGCAGTGCGCACACCTAATGCTCGAGTGAAAAGACAAATGCATAATTTTAAATAAACTTGGAAAAATATGTGCTTTCAGTTTAGAGTGACGAAATACAACGTTTTGAAGGAAGTATGATGCGTTGGCATTCCTTGAAAACGCAAGCTTATATTTTCACTCGTAAAGAATGAAATAATGCGTCTTGAGTAACGCCTGCAATCATGTATTAATTAAAATGAATTAAACATTCCTAAAAAGTATTGACAATCCTTTCAACCTGCGCGAAAACAATTCATTTTAAAACTCTAAGCAAGTTGAAATTTTGATAATAACGAGCACCGAAAGCCAGTAATTAACAATATTTACTAACGTATATCAACGAACAGGAATAAGATGCGTTGTGGGGCGGCGCATCGGCACTTTAAAGGCGATCATCACGATACCCACGGGGACCAACACCGTCCCTCTGCTGCACAAGAATCCATCAGTCGACCTCTTGACTGACCCGTCCTGTAGCGTGAGATCCTCCTTCAACAACGTGCTGAACCTTGTCATCACCGATCTCGAACGTTGCGGGGTTGAAGAGTGTTCTGAGGGGAGCAAGGTAAAGATATTGTCCCGAGGGAAGTAAGGTAAAGATTTTGTCCCGAGGGGAGTAAGGTAGAGACATTGTCCTGAAGGGAGCTAGGTAAAGATATTGTCCCGAGGGGAGTAAGGTAAAGATATTGTCCCGAGGGGAGTAAGGTAAAGACATTGTCCTGAGGGGAGCAAGGTAAAGATATTGTCCTGAGGGGAGCAAGGTAAAGATATTGTCCCGAGGAGAGCAAGGTAAAGATATTGTCCTGAGGGGAGCAAGGTAAAGATATTGTCCCGAGGGAAGCAAGGTAAAGATATTGTCCCGAGGGGAGTAAGGTAAAGATATTGTCCCTAGGGGAGTAAGGTAACCCCATTTGTGATATTACAGAAAAAGAGGGTCAGAATCAATAACGAATATGCGACATGATCATCTCATTTTATTGGGGAATTACAACGTATACTTCGTTTCGTTGAATGCTACCGAAGAGATCGTCCAGAGACTGATAAAAATAGCAACTGCCGAGGAAAAAAGACTGACTTTCGACTGATGATCGAGGTCGGCGTTTGGTGTCTCGATATCGGTCATTGGCTTTGATTTAACTCTTTATTGATAATGTATTATTCTCGGCTTGGAAAATCTAAGATGACGCCAGCTGCTAAACATAGAGAACATTTGCTTCAGATTCGGAGCAAAGATTAATTTCAAACTTTCCAACTCAATGTATCACATACCCGGTACTTCTTGCAAGTGCCTTGATGAAAAAACATCCCATGTAGGCAGTTGAATCTATGTTTGTGCTGTTTCATTTATTTTCTGCGTACTTCAGCCGTACCTGTGCTTGACGCTGCGGTTCCCCGTGCTTGCGGGCTTGCGCCTGCCAGAGGACCCTCTTGTTGACATCAGATGCGAGCCGCAGGACCCGACAGCTGAGGACACCCACGCCGTCAGCATCACCACCTCACAACAGTCCAAGTACGATGTCTTCCTCACTCCCTTCTTTTTAATTAGAATGCACCGCTCGCACGTTGGTCGAGGGTTGTTTTGTTACTTTGATAACTATTTGGCCTGATCGTCAGCATCATTTTATCGCCAGTTTTCCTAAATAATAAATAAATCGATCATTCATACTTTGCGCTCCTCGTAGAAAACTTATTGAAAGAATGTGCGGTTAAATATTTCCTATTTTTCAGCCGAATGATTTAGTATAGTTTCACTACGACTTTTTGTGTGTTTGGATGAACAGCACATTGATTATATAGCCTTGAGAAATGAGCTCATGTCGAATTCCGGTCATATATTAGAGTGTTTTTAAACTGTGTAGACTGATTTTGCTCACTGGGCAGCTCAGAGCGCGAGGCTTCAGTGTTCGAGGGCGGAGGGCAAAATTTCCAGTGCGAGATCGCGCTGTTCAGGAAGGACCCGTCGTCTGGAGGCTTCACCCAGCGGGTGCTGGAGGACACTCAGCTCGAACTGGGGGAAGAGGTGCAGCTTTGGTCTATCGTCAAAGCGAATGATGGTGGGTATGGGGACATGATGTCCAACAATATGCAGGTTATGATAAGTCAGAAACGATGAGGTCCATTGTCAAAAGAATATTGGTAGGTATTGCAGATTCGGCTAGTATCTGGAATTATCGTAGTAAGCATGTCGTCTCAAAATTTTTTTTTGAGTTCTTTTAGTGAGACATTCAGTGTGAATAGAATAATAGGACAAGAGACACATCATTATACCAAATGAAAATGAACATTCATTTGGCTGAGGAATATGTTAATGGTAGTTTATTCCAACTTGGTAATAGAATATCAGATTTTGAGCAGATTATTTTCTCAACTCTTTCTCTCTCTCTCTCTCTTATGGGCGACGACTGTGAATGGTATACAATACTAATGAAGTATAAGTGTTGAAGGCGCTATTATAATAATCATATACTTTTTATTATTTTCATTAATGCAGTAGACGTATTTGTATTTTTATTACAATACCAAAAGCCTTATTACCAAAAGCCCCCAAAAAAGTTGCCATTGATTCTTGAGACGGTAGTGTGTTTCATCACCAAACAAAAGATAGTGTGCGAAGGGAGCATTACGTTCTAACATCACGTGAAATATATCGGGTTATTAGGGAATGGGCTACAAAATCAAGCGAATAAAAATGTTTTTATAATTTATGCTGTAAGCGTAAAGATGGAATGTGGATGAGAAATTTGAGATGTACACGACCGGATTTTTGGATCACTTTGTCAATCATACAGTGTAAGCAAAAGGGCGTTGTGTTTTTCAAATTCTTCCTGTTTTTTTTGGCGTGGCCTCAATTTCTTCTTAATTTAATTGAGTCTCTTAATCTTCTCAGTTATTTTCACATCTTCTTCCACATTTCCAAGCTTTTAGGCTCTGGAAACCTGAGTGTACATTTTAAGAGTACTACAGCTACCTAATGTTTATTTTTTGACAAATTGCAAGCGTTAGAAACTTAGGTACAGCTTTTGAAATTTTTTGTCAAGAGCGCGCTTCACCTATCTTGTGTGCGTATGTCTGGACTAAGCATTGAACCTGAGCTGCATTTATTGTGGATAATAATGAGGCGCAATTTTTAGCTGAGGCGAACTTAATCAGGCTTATTGAATGTTTACTCGTAGATACCCGAAGCAAGAATTGACTCTTGACATACCTAATAAACGAACAGTCATTCGCCATTTGCAAAAAGGTGGGTGAAGCAAATTTTTGAATGGAATCTGAGTGTAAGCTATTGGGAGAAAGTATGTTGGGGGATGCAAGGAAATTAAGTGCAAAAGATTATTCGTGTTAGAATTGGGAGACCTGTGAATGACTGGCTTTTAATGAGTGTTAGAGGCGAGGGACCAGAGTGGGACTGCTAGAGGTGGAAAAAGAAATTGAAAGGCGAAAAAAAGAGTATGGATTGAATAAGTGCAGATATCACATCTGAAGGAGTTCAGAACTAAGGCCACCACCGTGTGAGCGTTGGATGAGAGTTCAGCGGAAGCTCATGAAAGGAAAGAAAGAAAAGAAAAACAAATTTTTTTTCAATAGAGATGGTACAAAACATCATTGGTTTTCAAAATATCTTACAGTAAGTAAAATACACTTATATGAGACACACACATATGCAATGTATCCCTAGTGTTACTTAATATAGATTTGATGACATATGTAACTATTATTATGAAAGAAAACACGATTCACGTGACAATGTACAGTTGGGAATACTTTATTTGGTGCACACTTGCAGTGAAATACAAGCTCATGAATGATTAAATCAAAAAGCGTGCCAGAACTTGGAGTTAAAGAGACCCTGATTCGAGTACAATTATCTTCCATAAATATCCTCGTCAGAGGGATACAACTATTGCATCTATCTACATATAAATATTAGTGACGGGATACAACTATTGCATGTATCTACAAATATATAAGCACTCCCAGTGCTAAAGTTTAGTAAGGTCTTCGTTTTGTTAAAGTAGAATTAATCATTATTTTATCACAAACAATGTTTTTTCGATTTGCTGCTGTCTCTTTTTCAGCACCTCTGACTTTCTCCTTCAACTTTTATTTTCTTTCATGTATTTTTTTAAGTTGCTGTTTCAATGTACGGGGGGATCTTGAATCGGCTCGTGCACGGATTCTCCGTTTCGGTAACTCCATACTTAATGGTGTCTCCCGACATTCTTTTTTCATACAAATTTGCAGCTGCTCATTGACCCAAACTAATTTATCTCTTAAAATCCACACATACGTTTCACAATACTACGCTTTAGGGATATGAATGGTTTTTACTAGTGAAATTAGAGGATTTTCATGTTGAAATTTCATAATGCGCTGCAGGTTGGGAGTTCAGTCGGATGGTGGAGGTGGTGGTGCACCGCAGCGGCAGCAGCCCCTCCGCCAACCCCCGCAACACCGCCGTCCTCGTCTTCCCTGACGGCTGTAACAACCCTACATACGAGGTACGTGCAGCTCCTCTGTGACGCGAGGGGTACGCGCAGCTCCTCTGTGACGCGAGGGGTACGCGCAGCTCCTCTGTGACGCGAGGGGTACGCGCAGCTCCTCTGTGACGCGAGGGGTACGCGCAGCTGTGACGGTTCACTAGTGTACAATAGTGTGACGGTAAAAATTTGTAGAAATTTAGCAAAGACAAATTAAACTACAAAATATCCTGAGTAGCGTTGAGATGGTTTTATTTGATAATTAGTTAATTAATAATTTTGCAGAAATTGTTTCACTGGACAACGAATGCCCTACGTGACAAATCTAAGACTGCACCTTCGGCAGTGAAACGCAAAATCTGGAAGTTTTCCAGTACTTCAGTCAGTTTTCATCTAACTCTATATAACTTCGAAAATTTGCAGAACTAACAACTTTTTAAAAGGAACGCATTAGGAATTTTGGCTATCAAATTCTACAAACTTCTCGTGTAGATTCTAAGATGTGTTTTTAAAACTTCATTTATTTTCACGTTTGCTACGGTCGAACATTGACGCGTAATATCTCTCCAGGTAAAGGGACATATTCTGTAACAGCATGTTTACCTCAGCTGAGTTCTTTCCTAATAGTATAAGATTATCCTTTCATTTAGATTATTTTTTGCAAGAAGGTTTTAGGTCTGTAAATTGGCAAAAAGCTCAGTACAACTCTATGTCGTGCAGCATTTGAATCGAATCTCTAATAATTTGTGTGTGCATTTTGAACACTTTGGGAGACTGCATCAGTAGTGCACTAATACAAGCGTTGCAATCAACGAGATTCAGCGAGCAAAGAAGGGGTTAAACTATTACAAATCAGTTCAAATGATATTTAAGAAACTGTACTAACAAGTAAATTTTACTGTAAAGATCGTTTTACAGTAGACTCATGGTTGGTGTGGAAGCAATCTGTGCAAATTTCGTGTATTTATCAAGTACCAAATAGACTAATCATTCTCTTTATTTGCTCAGCGTACGCGTACAGTGTACTAATATAACAAATAATCATTCGCTTTACGCGTGCAATTTTAAAATGCTTCATTTGTCCACAGCAACAAATTGCGTGGACTTTTTTTGTTTTAATGTAAGACTATGTTTCGGTTTGAAAGTAACTTCAGAGCAATGAATTCAGTTAAGTTCTAACTACATTTTAAACGACATGTCGCCTATAAATTGTGCTCGCTTAAGAAAAGTATTGAGACGCGCGGTTAAATTGAACCATTTCTACAAAAGATTGAGGGGCTAAATTCCCTTAAAGGGGATATGACTATTGTATTTAAGGGAATTAGCCTTCCCAGGGGAATGATGCGAGGTCCCAAGTTGATGATCATCTAGGTCTTATTTTTAAAGAAAATGAATTTTTTTTTGTTTGGTTGCTGAAAAACTTTCATCGGTTCTTTACTATCCTGTTTATCATAACTTATTCTTTGAAGCCTGCGTGGTAACATATCATGGTCCTATACTGTCTCCGTCTTAACTCCAAACTATACGGTGCCTTCATCCTTCTACCCTTTGGAACAATTTTATAGCCAGGGAGGCCTAAATTAACTTGTAATCTAATTTAAATACCTAAATTTAATTATTTTGTTTTACACGTCTGAAATTTATTTCCTGTATAGAAGGCAATAAGTTTTAAGGAAATATGAGTGCAGAAAAACAGTGCATTGGAAAGCATTCATATGTAAGCGAATTTCAGTTTCGCCAATTCCTACTTAAGTTTCATTCAAGGTTTGGTTGAGAATTTACTTCAGGTTCTAAGAATTCTGTTCAGCTATTTTTTGCTGCATGCTAGTTTGCAAATTTTATCGCAGCCAAAGCCTTATTTTTCTCAGTCCCTAAATTCAGGGGCTATCGTTCTTCAGAAACCTGTCCCGAGCTTCGCCTACCTGTCGCTTGCTTAATTATTTTAAACAATTTTAAAAAAATTGTTTAAATATTGTTTAAAATATTCATTTTTGCTTAATTACACAAGTCACACTGAAACCCATAGACAAAATGATGTCGGTGCAAGTTACCTGAGACGTTAATGCAGAAACAAGATTTGACGAAACGATCAAGACATTGACGTCGGCCTTACATTGGTTGATCAAGAAACGTGACTGTCTCTCTAAAGCCCTGACTTTGAGCGCCGACGAAACATGGGGGCATTGGGTTGTATCTTTTGATACAAGGAGCCAAATAAAATGATATTACATGAGAGAAGTGTGAAATTCATTTCATGAAGAAAAAAGTGACTTGGTTTCATTACTACGAAGTCACGCCATCTTATCAACAGTTCATATCATGGACTGATCTGAACTCTTGTCGTACATGAGATATGTAAGTGTGAAGTTCATTTCTTGAAGAAAAAACTAGTTTTATCGGTACGAAGTCAAGCCCTCTCACTGACGGTTCATATTGTGGGCTGATCAAAACTCCTGATATAAGTGTGAAATTCAATTCATGAAGAAAAAATTAGTTTTATCAGCACGAAGTCACGCCATCACATTGGCAGTTCATATTGTGGACTGATCTAAACTCCTGTCGTAAATTTTGACTCAATGCAGGCCATAGCTCAAGACAAACCCGAACAAAACACCCGTAACCGCCTGCTCAACAAGTTCACGTTCCGAGTGTTCCTCTTCCAAGACATGCAGCCAGGGGACACCATCATGATCACCGCTAAAGTTGTCGGCTGCGTCGAGGAACAGGACTGCTTAGAACCCGTGAGTTCGTTTTTTCAGGAATTGGAGCATAATTGTACTTTTTGTCCCATATTTGTAAATTTTCCACGACGTTACATAGGTACGTAATGATTTTATGTATCTCAAGCATATAGATTGGTATTCTAATTATTCAGGTGCCTTGTACTTTTGGGTTAACTTTTTTAATTTTAAAGTATTTTTAGAATAATGAAAACACGACTATCACAGCTCAAAGGTGCTATGTGAGCTAAAATGTGTTTGGTTGACGCATCCTGTTTCTGTGATCAGAATAATTCTGGCACACACAAAAACTAAGAAATACCTAAGAGGTAAGCTTTAACTTGGTTATAACCTTATGAAAAAGCCCACTTTCTTTTCCCGATGTTCAGATATTCTCAATTCAACACAATTAATATTCATCTGAAAACCGACATCAACAGGCGAGCGGCAGAGAAATTAGAAAAAAATCCACAACCCAGACATAACATGAAGTGTTCAGCGCTCATGGAAACGATAGAGCAACTCAAAAATTGTCGCTAAATTTTAACGACCGTAACCAAAACGCCTCATTGATTTCTTCAATAGCACTGATTTGGGTCGTAATGATTTCCTTGAAGTCATAAGCACTGATTTGTGCCATAGTGATTTCCTCAAAGTCATAAGCACCGATATGTGCACACCAGACACACTGCGCTGGCTTCGATGGAGGCCGCAGGAACAAGCGAGAAATTCGCGACGCAACGACCGCTGTTCCGACGCTCTCACCACCGACGACCGGGACCGTGGTTCCGGAGGGTGGAGGTCCCGGAGGAACACCGGGACCATCGCCTCCACCACGGGCTCCCTACAAGACGGGTCCCGCTCCCCCGGGCATCATGCACCACAACTCACTCTTCAACTCAACCAAGGACTGGCAGAGGAGCATAGCCATCAACATCAAAAATCCGAGTAAGTTCCTTGTCAGTATCTAAACTTCATATTTAGTTTTCTTTTCCCAGTTTGAAGGTTGTTTTTATTACACCGCTTCAAAAAACCGCAGTTATCAGATTGGCACTGGGTTTAGCTTGTCACAGACATCAGAATAAGGCAGAAATTATCACTCGTCGATGAACTTCCGAGAATACGTTCATTTGACTAGAAATAAAATACATCACATCTGTTTAAAGAACTAGATGTTGAAAAACCCCTGGAAGACAAAGGGTAAAAATATGTATCATTTTCCAACTGGAATCTCATCATTGAATTTCTCCTCGGAAGCTCCATAAACAAAGTAAAACAGCACAGCTCAAATGAATGTGTGTTTCATTCTGTGTCTCGATTTAAGCGCGTGATGGAAGACTCGGAGTATCTAACTCAATAGAGATCTGTTGTCTTGCAGAACTTTTTAGATTTTGAAACATCTGTTTTTCAAGATTTACGCAAATTATAAAAAGGAGCTAGCATTTGAGCTAATACTGTTGATGCAATTTTTGAACATGTTCCTCAGAAATTAGAAAAAAATTTCCAACAATATTCGATGAAGCCGGTAAAAGCGTTTTAGAAACCAAGTAGTGATGAATTTTGAGACGATGTAAAATAACCAGCGCTGTTTTACCATTGCAGATACCCTTCCGTCAAAACTGGCTTTCTCTGCTCCTCAGTGCGAAATTTATCTATTTTTGACTGTGGGCGTTGCGTGCGCTTTCTTCCTCGCTACAGTTGTGTTCGTCATCACGTTGTTCGCGAAGAGGAGAAAAATATTCAAGGAATCTACTTCGTCGACAGCCACGTCAACAATTTCTATTGATGCTCGTGATGGAAAACGAGTGCAAACTCTTCAGTCTAAATCATCTACTGAAGTGAGAAACAGCCGCTCTTCTCTCTCGTCAAATAAATCAGATATCTCCGAGACCACAGACGCGGAAGAAGGATTTCCTTGGCTTCCCGAGGTGATTGTTCCAGCAACAGTGCGACAGCGCAAGCGCAAACTCAACACTGAATTAATGGATACGTTCCAGAGTGGGACTTTGCCTTTGCCTTCTTGCCCCGCACTCCTCAATTATTACGGGTACATGGTAGTGCCTCGAAAAGCTCCCCCTTCCCAATGTGGGTCCCAAGGACGAGTCAGTAAAGCAAAACGATGTAAACCACTTCACGGAACGCTGGATCGTCATTTTGATGCAGCGGTGTTGCGTGATATGGAGTCTGATTATGAAGAAACATTTTCTACAGTCGTTGATTCAAGAGAGAAATCCCATAAACATCGCTACAGGCGTAAGCAAAGGAACGCCGAGCGCTCTCGGTCTCGAGAGGCGAGAAGAAACTCTCATCCAAGACAGGATAAGAGTCCAAATCGTCCCACCCACCACAGCCCCGACAGGCGACCGGGAGAGAAGCACCAGACATTGATACGCATCTCTCCTCCATCTCCGCCTCTCCGACCTGCGCCCAGACTTTCAAGGCTGAGTGACGACCACTTCTACGAGGTGCCACAAGAGAGCAAACCGGTTATGGTGTGACAATCAAGCTGTGTTTGTGTCAAATACTGAACTATTTAAATTTTTTAGTTTTTTGGATTCGTTCCATTGATGAACTGTCTCGTAAAAATACAGATAATGATATGAACATGGAACTTTCTTTACGTTTGTGAATAGTGTATTTATTGTATTTATTTCGGATAGCTTAGGATGATAAATTATTCACACCTTAGAAAGCGACTGCTGATATGGTTTTTTGGACGTGTTTGATAAGTTTCACTGATTCATTTTCATTGCATTCATGGTCAATATAAATGAAAGCGAGATATTGAAGCAATTGATGATGAAACTCACAAGACGCTGCTTCTAATTGCATGGATTCTTTAGGGTATGAAAATTGCTGCCTTCATCTTAAAGTATGTGATGGCTATTAAAGTTACTCGCTTCTTTAGAGTGTGTAGAACGATGGCTTTTAGTTGTTCAACGCCTATCGGTGATTCCTTGCTTTTTCTAACCAAGTATCTTTAACAGGCAGTTTCCGCGCTTCTTGGCAAATTTCAGAGGATCTTCGTTCATTTCAGAAATACTTGAATAATTTTTTATTGCAACAATGTAGCTGTGCTAGCAGAGGTGAAGTCAATTACTATTGTTGAAGTTACACGTGAACACTGCTTCACTACTGTTTATGACATAGTAACGCCCAAAAATTTATGCGTAGCTCATTTGAAAGAATGAAATAACGCTTATAATGTAAATTTCTTTGATGATTTTCCTTGTCGGCACAACAGGTTGCAATATGCTTCTGAATGTGACGAGTGGCTAAATTTCGGTTTGATTCAACTTGCTCTGAGTTTGTTTTAGCTATCACCTACTAAATATAAATAAAAAGTACGTCAGCAAGATGCTTTGTTCGCCTTCACACCGGCAGCAAAGCAAGAATTGAGCGAAAGAAAACTTTGTTTACTAAATAACCCGTGTTACAGCAAAAGTTAGTTCATTAGATGGTTCTGAAAATTCAAGGTATCTCTTAATTGAACTGAAATATCTATGATGTAGAAAATTTTGGGGTAGAAGGCAATATGAGCTAGTTCAGCAATGTTGACTTCTGACACGGACAAGTACCTAATTGGGCTGTCTTCAGTCGGGCCTTATAACATTGTGCTAAATATCTCAGGGTTGTTGGTAGAATCCGTCTTTCAAACTTTAGCTTAGCGTATTCTTAGTTACATGCTCTAATAGCACCAGCTAAGCCAAATTCTTACATATAATATTATTTATAAATTTATGATTTACGTGATTTATACGTAATAATTTAAGAAGGAATGCTTCATTTATTTAACAAGTATATTTTTTCAGTACGGACCAATTAACCATACTTCCGATGTGGTAAATGGATGTGGAGGCGCCAAAATGTTGTCTTGTGGATCCCTGTCATGTGAAATGGCTCTATCACAGCGGTGATATTATAAAAGTTGTTAACGATCATGCAATCTGTATCGTGCAATTTGTTTAATTGTGTTAATTCTTTCGAAAGCGATAAAAGAAAGGTTCAGGTAGTGGTTTCAGTATTTTAATCTTGAGACACTTTCCAGTGAACACTTTCCAAGGAAAGCGTTCTTTTTCAAGGAAAACGTGTCGCCTGTCAATCAGGGTTTTGTTAACAAATCTTGTTTAACAATGAACAATCATCAACATACTTAGGTTATTTATCTTAGAATTGTTCCTCATACACAATACGCTTGTGCACTTTTCTACTAAATACACAGTGAAAGTAACGTTGTACTTTCATTCATACTTCAGCAGACATCAATTGAGTTTTGTAGAAATCGACAAAAAACGATCAATAATCAAACCTCGACTTCTTGATCGGAAATATCGAACCCAACAGAACACACTGATCGCGTGACCGCCACATGGTATCACTGATATGTTCATATCATGCTCCTGTTGACGTATTACTAAATTTTCTAACACTTTTTGGTGACGGCAGTGAAATTTTGACATAAAACAAGAGCAATGCTTCATCAACTTTATTTAAAATCGCGCTTTGATTACAAAAATCACGTACAAACAAACGCACACACAGGCCACGGCGGCGGAGAGAAAAAATTCTTCCATCACTGAAGAGTGCACCAAATCTCTGGCAGCGATCTTTTCATCCATTAAAGCAAATTTCTTGCGAGTTAAAATACTGGAGATCTGCCGTGCAGTCTCCCTACTTGGTGAATCAATGTTTCTTGAATGGAAAACAAAAATTCTGTAACACCAATGCCAATTCAAGACAGAAAGTAAAAATTTTCAGGCTTTTTAAAATAATAATGCTAGGAGTGATCTGAATTATCAATGCATTATGAAATGAACTACTGCATTATGAATGATTCTTCAAACTTGTAAATCCTCTAATAATTCCAACTAAAAGACATCCTAACTTCCACACTAGTTGATGAGCCCTCCCTTGATACAATGAAGCACTCAGAACCTCATGTCGCTCTCGCGTAACATTTGATATGTGGTGTAATATTTCACTGCACTAATGTATGTTATTATTACAGTCAAAGGTTTGACCTACTGGCCATAGTCAGTCGTCGATGGTCGTGGATTTATCGGGTGGTGACAGGAGCAGAATTGGTAACCTCCGAGCTCGTTGCGGTGGTTGGTGATGTTCAGCAAACACTATCTGGCCTGTAATAGTGAATGGAATGTTTCATTATTGTTATGGTTAGGATTTGCCTTATTTTAGGACCTGACTGTAAAAGAAATATCATGACTTAAGAAAATTTATCGGTCTGACTCGTGAGTCGCTCAAGTGGATTCATCCGCATTCAATAATGAAGTAACCAGGCCTGAAGTTTCGCACATCAAAGCTATTTGAACAAGTTTAATTCGTTCACATTAGTAGAAAGAAGCCCCTAGATCATTCTCTACAGTACCTAGCTTCACCAGCAGTAGCACGAGCAGAGCGAGAACTTCAGTGGAGATGTTGGACTCACTCGCAAATCTCAACATAGTTGGAAATGTAACTTCCTGTGCCGTCACTGACGCAGTTGCACCTGTAGCGGCCGTTGTTCAAATCCTCGCAGGTGTACTCGTCAGACGGACACACAGATGTCGTGCAAGAGGCTGGGCAAAGAAACCATAACAATTGAACATCCCACATGTGTATAGGGTCACTAAAACGCCTCATTAACTCAATCCAAATCTTAATCTCAACTTGAAAAACTGCGCCTGCAATCATTGTAATGAAGAGAACGCGTAAAGGATTGTCATCCAATTCTGTTGTGATGGTTCGTGGTCACAGAACCCTGTTGTGTTAAGGGGAGAAATCACCACTGAACAAATTTAAAGAAACAGTTTTGATGTTTGAGTCGTTCGAAAAATTTCAATAGAATGTTTACACCACATGAGCTCAATCTAGAGGCTTGGGAGATTCTCTCAAATAGCATTTAAGAAGTTGAGGACTGTGAAAATATTGAACTAAAATTGCGTCCCGTAAAGTTTTATATGTTACTAAAATTTTTCTTATTAAATGCAAAAAAATACAAGCCGACCGAGCTGTTTCAATGCAAAATAACATAATTAGCGGTTGAGAACGAAAAATGAACGTTATGTTTCTCAGATATACCAAGTAAAATCAAAGTGAAAAAATATCAACCAACAAACGGTAAATCTCTTTATGGGTAGGCTTTTTGACCAAATTACACTTATTGCATTTTAAACTTGTTGCCAATTTATTTCGTTTTCTCTAGTGCACGACACAGATTTCTCAGATTCCTACATTTTTTGACGTGAAATTGTTATAAAATGATCGAACTAATGAACAGTAAGCTCTAGAAATGTATGGGAGCTTTTAGTCTATCTCACAGCTTTGTTTGAAAAAGTAACAAATTCGTTTTTTTTAGCAGGAAGCAAACATTTCATGGATCCTAAGCAATACAGTTCGAACTAGAACATTGTCGACATGTAAGGATTAGACCCAGAATGTAAGGATTAGATTCCACAAAACAGAGCTGAGCCTTGCAACTTTTGCATCGAATATCATGGAGGAGAATGTAACGGATTAAGATGGTAGAATTAAGAATACTGTAGTGAAATAATATAGGATCAAAGTCGCTTTCCCGTAATCTTTGAGTTATTGTCATCACATCTCACGTCAGACTTGGAAACTTTCGCCGCACGACAGAAGAGCGCACCACTTCAACGATAGAGTGCTGCGGTAACCGCCACGCAGCGACGCAGACATCAAGACCGTTTTTTTTTTAAGTTTTCAGGCTTCTGGCAACGCGTATGCTTGTGTCGTAATTAGGGCTGTGAACTCCGCTGAGTGGTACAGAATGGCATTGAACTGCTGTTGGCCACTACTACCAATGTTGGAAAAAGATGATATGTACTGCAGTAGTGCACGCGTTAATTTTACTGCTCTGAGTCACTTGTGGCCATGATCAACACCCTGCAGCTACAAGTATGGGTATTACGTACTACGCTGGACCGGCCATAGACTTCATTTACTGTGAAGAACTGCTGTGAATCATGGGTGACTATTTATTTTTTACCGGGTGTGCAGTCACAAAAAGCCAAAGCGGTAGCTAACCGTTTTTTCAATTTCCTTATCAAAGAAAGTAGTGCTGTCATAGTTTGGATCTCACGTTCGGCTCGCACTGAGATGCTGCTGGTTGCCGTGACGACGCCACCTGGCAGCTGGCACAGGCCGGACCCCCTCAGCTGGTGACATGAGTCCGAGATCAGCGCCTGCACCTCGCTTGCCTCCAGGCCCTCCAGGCGGCCGCTCTGTGTGGTCACCTGGCGGAGACAAACCTCTTGACTTTATGGTATACTTCATTGATGGCGATATTAAAAACTTCTTATCGATTACCAGTGGTTTTGAGTTCATGTAGGATACTTTGTTGGTAGCGATATTGAAGCCTTCTTTGTGATTATCAATGGGTCTGGGTTCTTGGACTAGGGAGGATGAAGAGAAATGAAATACAATTTGATTCATTTGAAAGGGTTTACTAAGAAGGAACGATATGGAACCTAGAAGTAATGTTTATACGCCCTTTGAATATTTCCAGCAAATTCTGAAATCATGACCTCCTAAATTCGGTGCTTCTTAAGAAGAAATAATCAAGGAAATTCTGCTGAGATATTCCTTGCGTAGGAATAAGGCTTATAAATTTTGGATAAATTAAATTAAAACTTAAAAGGAGTTTTCTTTGCGATTGATGGAGGTCCGCGTTGTAAGTTGTGATGTGTATGTCACTAAGGTAAGTTATGTGGTACGAAGTGTGGAAGTCTTGTCAGTCAACTGTGTAACATTCCATCTAACTCTACAGCACACACGGTTCTAATGTATAGCCATGCGCATTATTTTTGTCTGTCGAGTGTTTTGTACAGACGAAATGCTACAACACCAAGACGACCAGTTTCACTCAGTAAGGTCGATTCCTCGCCCCAGCTGTACGACGAATGACCGATAGGCTGGCGAGAGAAACGAGGAGGCCTTACACTTCTGAAACGAAGGTGAATTTTTGTGATGGCCAAATCGGGAGACGTAAAACTGAGGAGATTGTGCTTTTTGGGTGCATCAAATTCATTTTTAATAAGCTACCCGCGAGAGAAAGTACGTATTGTTGTTGGAAAATCTCTAACATTCTTCAGATATAAACATAAAAGAGCCATGAAAGAAGTTCACATGGTCGCATTAGCGCTCAGCGCAACCAGCTACCAACTCGCACAAGTGGGAACCATCGCTGACGCTTGCAAGCGTTAATTGTGCATGTTTTCCTTGTAGACTGGCGCGCAGGAAGTGAAGATGCTCGTAAAAATATCCCCACGAGAGACGCCTGACAGGACACGTCAGAGGTATCCCGTACAGCAGACACTCTAGCGCTGCTCTAAATCAGCTGAGGCTTTTAATTAAGTTTTCCCGTTCTCTCGCTCGGAGATTTATAGCCTTAACAGAGATGAGCAAGACCTACTGTAATTCTGCACTCATTTGAACAAAACTTCGAGCTCGAGCAAAGACACTAGTTGTCAAGACGCCAAAAACAAGAAGTTAGCTAAATGAACCGTGCTTTCTGGCGCCGAAACATCCATAAAGCCATCAAGAAAGCACAATATTGGTTCTATTGTGCTGATTTTTATCCATCTTTCATGCATACTTCCGGCCACAGATTGGTGGAAATTACTCACGCGGTATGGCAGAACGCGTGACAAGGACGTCAACACATACAATTAGGCAGAACGCGTTACAAGGCCGTCAACTCACCATGAAGGTGAAGTTCCCGTTGTCCTCAGCCAGCACCTGCACGTCCCGGCGCCCAATGAGCGTCTCCAGCTGCGGCGGAGAGGGTAAACTGAACGGCAGCTCCAGCTAGGCGCCAGTGGTGCGATATCATCGAGTGCTTACATCCTCAATGACTTTGGTGCTTGAATGCCCATGGTATGACCATGCTCCAAAGGATCGTGAAATGTTTATGAAAGCATAAATGTAGAACTCAACTTAGGTAACGGATTTTTTCTGCGTTGGATTTTGCTCAAAATATCTGGTGTCTATTTGAGTTTTAAAATCTTAAGTTGCTCATGAGGCCTAGACTAGACAATTTCGTTTTATTATATGTATATGTTCCCAAACAATTTTTAAATTAAATAATTCATTTCCTAATTATTTTTTGGGAAACCAAATGAAATAAGGATGTAACACTCACAAACATTCATCTGTTTGATGCGGAAACAACGCCGTCTGAGTACAGAGTGTTTTACAACAAACTACAAATTGTTAATTTTGTTGACAGCAAATTTGAAAATATACATCTTCGAGTCTTCACCATTATAACAATGTAGTCTAGAGTTTTGAGCCCAGCGTGCAACAACGCTTCATAACTCACACACTACGTGGCCTAACAAATTTAACATTATGAAATTTTTCCGGGGTGTAGGAGACGATTCTCATTTCGAAGTGTTACTCTCAACCCTCCTTTGATTTAGTAAACATGAGCATTTATAAATTTTTCCTCTGTTCTGCATCTTTAAAAGCTATGTTTCCAGTCAACAGCTCTACCATGTTCCATACCCTCGAGCGCTCTAAGCTTAGCGGGGAATAAGCCTTCAATGCTCACAGATTCCATCGTTAATTTACCCCGAAAAATCATGTATAAGCAATAGAGATTAACCCTCTTTTTCACCATTAATTTCGCCTCACTGAACTGAAGCATATACGACCATTTTTTTTCATCGCTGTACAAAACTTTAAGCCCTTTCAAGCCAAAAGTTCCAAGGAAAATTCAACTACCTTGCTTTGATCGCCACCTACATCCTCACACATCCTTAGCGTTCAGTGCAACCCACCGACAACGCTATGTGGTTGACGTGGTAGCCGAACTCTGGCAACTCCACTACCACAGCCCCTGTGTAGAGGGCAACGTTGCCAGGTGCCTGGAGGGCGACTTCCCGCAGACTCTGGACGCAGTCTGCAGAGCAAGTGCTGGTCGCGCTGCAGACAGTGTCGCTCTCACATTGCTCTCCTTCACAAAGATCTGCGACACCAAAAATGAAAATCTTACCGTTTTACAACAGCCTTTTACAAACAAAAATGAAAACCTTGCAGCTTTACATCAGCATTTTTTTGCAATTACATCGCGTTCTCGGCTGTTAACCAAATGAAGAAATCATTAATTCAGGCTCCTAGTAATTTGTGCTCGCAGTGGCAAAATTGTTAATGGATCGCCCTTGTATGTAGAAGTCGAGGGTTCGTATCCCGGCGCTGGCGCGGCGATTTTCCCCTTTGGGTATAAGGGAAAGCTCAAGCACAATACCCCACTCAACCCAGGTGTCGGAAATGGGTACCGGCTGTACGGGGGAAACCGTCATGGTGTCCTATATATAGTGTTAGTTATAAGGTATTTGAAATCCCAATGCTCAAGATCATATGTATCTGGCTTGATTGGAAATAAAGCATCCTAAGATGCCGATGTTTGTTTAATTCATGCTTTCCATGCTAAGTGGTAGTGATACTTGTGTTGCTTCTTATTAGTAAGAAATCAGTAGTTGGAGTTTTGTTTGTGAATCGATTAGCGTGGCTAATCGAGACAAATACTTTAATGAATTTTCTATTTTCTCCTCAGTAATAAAACGGTAAAAATTGCAGTCAATATTTTGCAAAAATATTCTCCACTCAATAGTGAACACATCTCAACCAAAATGACGAGCAAATAATAATGATCACTATAGCACATGAATATCTCGGTTTGGTAAGTACTCGTAATGTCATATAACATTGTATGTACTCTGTCCACCCGAACAACTCAGAGTACGCCACCAATACGTTAGCAAAGTTTGTGACAAACAAGTCAGCGTTGTACGATATAAGATTCTCTAAGTTGCGTATGTTGCTAAGTATCATTTGTAGCTAAGTTGCGTGTGTGGCTAAGTTGCGTATGTGGCTAAGTTGCGCATGCTGCTAAGTTGCGTATGTCGTTAAGTTGCGGATGTCGCTAACTTGCGTATGTAGCTAAGTTGCGAAAGTTGCTCACCGTCACACTCGCAGCCGGCGCAGTAGGGCTCCTTCTCAGCTGCAACAGAAAATTAAAATAGTCACACCTTGGCTGGTCATTCCCAGAGAGAATTTCAGTATGTACAGTACATCTTACAGGCTTCAGTCCCGACGTAAATCGTTCGTTCAGTCCTTACGAGTCAACGGTGACATGATTCAAAACCAAACACTTTCCACTCTAACTTTTTCCCCGCAGTATCGATAATCGGTTTCGCCGCCCCACATGCATATTTATGCACACCTATCGTCAGCCGTGGCGGTGATGTATAGCTGCCCTTCCGTCGCCTTCAACACTTTTTACGGTGATAAAAAAGGAAAAAAATTATCGCCACCCTAACGAGATAACTGAGCGTGATTATCCGTACCTGACGGCTATAAAGTAAGCAAATTTTGATTCAAAAATTTATCTATGTATGTACATTTTTGGGGCTTAGCACACATTCTCATTAATGTACATGATTGGACAAGAATTGAAGTTGTTTGAAAACGAGAGTAGATTAAAAATTAAAAGATTTCGTGATAAGGTCATATATATCTTTCTTTTATGTCTCTAGATGACTTGTGCCGTTTTACGCAGATCATAAGGCAGGCAGAACAAAAATACTGATGGAAATTCTTCATTAAGGAGAAAAGATCATTTGATGAAAAAAAAGGAATTGGAATTGACAGAGCTGAGACGCAGTAAATAATTGAGCAAACGCCAATTTTGCAGAATGAAGTGCGACTTACTAAGCGTACTGGTACACTTGAGAGTTAAGTTCCTTAGGTGAACCAACTAAAATGAGACGAGAGATCCTGAAGAGTGAGTTTTGCAGAAATCAACTTAATTAGACGGTACGGTATGGGTTAATTTTGCAGTGGTATATTGCACTCACGGACACACTCCTGTATGGGCGTATCAAAATACTGGTCGGTATACCCTGCGTCACACTGGCACAGATAGCCCTGTCCGCCCTCCAAGTTGACGCACGTCGAGTGCGCCCAGCAGTACGTCGTAGACAGGGTCACACACTCGTCAATGTCTGCAGGTGATCGAAAAGATTTATTCAAATGACATAAGCTCACAATTTCTCTTACTTAATGTAAGTTGCAATATTATTAACGAATTAAAATTATCATTCATTTATTGGTGATAGTAACCTTGCCGTAAATGTTGCCGGCTTTCTAAGCTTTACCTATTTTCTCTGAGTGTGCAGACGAGAACGAGAATCCCAATAGACTGAAAATCTCCATAAACCATAAAATTTGGAGGTTCAACGGCAAAAAAATTGAGACATCTCTGTAAAAATTCAAGAACCTCACTTTGAAATATCGAAAAACGATAAACTCAAATGATTCAAAGTACACTTTGTTCAAAGAACCCTTTTATTAAAAAAAGCCAGTTTTATTTCTCATCACTCTTTAAGGGCTGAAATTGGAATGATCATTGCTATTGATGTTTCGATTGCTACCGAAGGTAGACCATTCCTCCTTGCTGCTACAAAACATCACATCTATTGCACTAACTGCTCACACCTTGTTCAGTGAGCAACAGAGCATGGCTTACTCTCTCTTCCTCACTTGCGGCCTGTAAAAAGAAGCCAAATAACAACTAAGATGAGTGCTAGAGGCGTTCCAGCGTCCTGCTTACCATCTCCGTTCTCGTCGTACCCGCTGCGAGGGAACGAATGCTCTCCATCTTCCGCCTTAGCGCACACTAATGCTTCTGTCGAACAATCTTCAACTCCAGCAGCTGAAAGAAATACGAGAACTAACAAGCCATTCAACAAATTATAGGTCATCTCGTAGAAAAGGACCCTTATTTTACCACCAACCTTGAGTAACAAGAATCATTTACCTCTTCAAATAACGAACCTAGTTTTATTAGATAATCCCACTAACGACACTCATGCATCAAAAGTTTTAAATATTGGCTGTCACTTTCATACCGGTGGACTACTCACTCGAATTGATGACGCAATTTCTGCCATCTCCATCCACATCGATGAAGTAAGGCTCGTAACACACACACACGTAGCCATTGGTGATATCGTAGTAGCCCTGGGGGCAGTCGTGCCACTGTGGGTTAATCGTCTCGTCAAGGTCTGCAAATGAAAAAGAAAATCAGAGCTTAATTTTAAGGAAGTCGTAGCGTCTCAATGGACCATCACTCAGGAACCAAACGCGAAACTAAATCAATTTACTTTCAATGATGCGCTGGACATCATATTGGAAGAAATCTGTCAAAAACTTCAAGGTTTGTTGTCCCAACGTCTTGCTTTCCTTACCTCAACTGCTTAAAAGTAATTAAAATTTCACTTTGATCGAACTTAATAACGTGATACCCTTTATTGCTTTGATACAGACTAGAAGCTCCAATGTCTGACTCAATTTATCCTGTAGGGAATATGTTCATGACACACATTCAACTCTACGGACACTACCGCTCGTGTGAATGCGAGCGAGTACACTAATTTCTTCTGCATGTCAACGCCTTTGTAGTCCTTAACAGTTCCGTTTTGTCTGCTACGGCTGCGCTACAATTTAATTGAGCAAATTGGATGGAATCTTCAGGAGATTTAATGTTTAGAAAAGGACAAGGATAAGCGAGTAAAAATTCATTAAAATTCAAGAAACATTTCGGGTTAACCCTCGTCATTAGCCGTGTATGCTTTGGTTTCAACTTCAATAGTGTTGGTCCTCAACGCCCTCTTCCCAAAATGGAGTTCCCAGCTAAACTCTAGCGCAATGAACCACAATCGAGACAAGCATTACAGCTGTACCTCATTTACCCAGTGAGTCAAAAACCAATCACCATGAATTAAAATAGTGTTTGAATTTATTCTCCAAATCGCTGCTCGTGAGTCCTTAAACACTTTTCTCAAGTTGTTGCGACCAATCTAAACTCAAAAATCCTGCACATACAAGCTCAGTTGTTACCTCAGTTTTGAATTAGTAAAGAATAATGAGCGGAAAAATATTGCACAATGAATGTTGTTGAATAGAATAACACAAGCTGCTGCAAGAATTGGTTCACGTGCAGCAATCACTATTGCCACAAGTGTGGCAGCACTCAGAGCAGGGCTCCGGAGTGTGATAAAGGCTGCCGCAGCTCACGCTCCCACAGCTTATCGTTCATCTTCACGGCAATTCTCCCAAATGCGAACTGAACGAACAATCAAATGAAGCTCATTGTAACCTGGTGTAAAGTCTATCTCAACTGACATTTATCGAAAGTAAAGCTTATATAATTGTTTTTGAGCATCAAATCCAGGATAGACGAAAATTTTAGAGAAAAAGAATCAGAGGAAAATTCAACGCAATTGAATTATCATGCATTCACCGGGTTAATTTCTACATTTATGTTTCTATATCTGCGACACTCTTGCTCATGCCTCATGTGGAAGCAGAGTTTACATAACGCGAAAAAAATATCAAATAACGATCTGAACAAAACTACCACCAAGAAAATAAACTACCAGTTCGTGAGGACACACATCTGGGAATTGGCCTCAATCGCATTTAAACGAAAGAGCAGGTGCTGGTGCGTGGAAGTCGATCACTACGAGCGTTACTTTTATAATTTTTCCCCAACTCACATTCGCACCTGTACGGAATTTCATTTGGTGGTTTTTAAAATGGGTTGTAACTCGGCTTGCTGCCGTCGCTATGTTCTGCTCTTTTCACACAATCTTCATTACGAACTTATATATGCAGCAGCACTTACGTTATTGGTGTCTTTGTCTGTTAAGAATCCAAAACATTGTCAGAATTTAGTACCAACGATATTTTCAATAAAAAAAACAATTAGATGTTCTAGCTTGTGACATGAGAGATCTAAAGACAACAATGTAAAGAACACTCGGCTGTTAGAGATCTCAAAGATGGCAGCCACTTCCATGAATTCGAAAATTCAATCTAGAGCAATGATCAAGTCTGAGCGTAATGCTGATCAATAAATCATGAAGTCTGAGCGGAATGACAATGACTAAAATGGGAAGGTGATTGAGATTTAGCCCACACCAGGACGATTGATGCACATATACTTACTGTCACATTGGGTATCCGAGTATCTGTATCTGTAGTCTTCACAGCGACAATAAGTTCTTCCGGGCAAATCCATGCAGACTTCGTCAGACGCGCAAAGTCCATCCGTACATTGGGACTGGGCTGCTCAGTCAAACTTGATTTGTCGAACTAAATTAACATAGGGCAACGTACATAGGTCTACAGGGGCAACAAACATAGTTCTACAGGGCAACGCACATAGGTCTACAGAGGCAGCATACATAGGTCTACAGCGCAATATACATAGGTCTATGGGGGCAACATTCATAAGTCTGCAGGGGCATGAAAATTGAAGATTTAAAGCAGTTTCAAATTAAATCATTCTTTCCTCTGATTTCTACAAAAAAACCTCTGCCGTTTTCAGTAGACTGGAAAAAGGTATCATACATATTTTAAAGAAAAGCATAAATGACATTTGCATCACCTAAATTTGTAAATTTATCCACAAAAAAGAGAAAGAACAAGTAAAACATTTATTTTGAAGTGAAAATTGGCCGGGGTTTGAGCTGTAACATCAGTACCTAAATTTAATGCACAGTCGGAAGAACAAATTACGGGCTGGTAGTACAAAGGTTGAAAATTGAGGCCTTCATTATTTTCGAGCCGAAAGCTTGAAAAATTTAAAAATGATTTAAAAAAGTGATTCGAGAACTATTAACGTTAACTCTAGTAATAGCACGATGGAATGGACGAAAAAGCTTTTGTTACAATGAGAAAGTAATTTCTCTTTTTTCACGAAATTCTGGGATGATCTCTGGTTGGACATGCACCACCACAACATTCACACTGCCTTCATTATTATACAGGAAAGCATATTGCCAGCATTTCAAACAATTTGATACCTTTAATGGCGCATTATAATGAACACCTTTTGTATGGTCTATCTTAATCTATGATAACTTTTATACAAAAATCATCAAATTTCTCTCTTACTATCGTTCATCTCACATAGGGCAGAGGGCTCTGTCAATATCAGGCGCCTTAC
>JACJUY010002383.1:86411-106026 GCA_014220935.1 Platorchestia sp. MABIK | reverse complement strand
TCGTCATGATAGCCCTGACAGTCCTAGTTTACTACCTTAGAAAACAGATGGAATTGTTGGCAGAGCGTGTACGAACGGAGGATTTTCACCTTCGTCGCAACGCGTTCAAAACAAAAGGAACATTGTCAGAAATGTAAACACTGTACACATAGGGGGCCACGTGATAATAAATGTGCAAACTGATTTGATGAGACCTAAACGCACAAAACAATCGATGCCGCGGGCAGCGACCTACGGGATGCTGTCAACAGAGGTATAACCTAATTTGACAATCAATTTGTCAACTTTATTTGTAATTCAATTTGTTTATATTCAGTTCATTAGTTAACGTGTCAAGCCCCATAGATAGCTAAATAGATTGAAGCACATAGATTGAAGCTCATAGATTGAAGCTCCGCTGAAGCTATTTAAAATTTTTTTTTCCTCACAAACACAATGTTTCCTTGACACCTACTCGATGTTTCTATAATCGTAATCTAGCCATAGTAACCATACCTTGGAGTTTTGACGAGTTCTACAGTCTATAAATTTACTTCTGCGCTCACTCTCTTTATATGACAAAACATGTACCGCGTAGTTCTCGTGCTTCCAAACTTTCGAAATGCTGCCAGCTTTCAATTGCTGGGAGAGGTAGGCAGACAGCTTGACACCCAAGCTAATTAATTAAAGCAACCGTAAACAAACGGAAGCGGCATTGACCGCAATTGCACTCAGTTTTCTGTGCAAGGCAGGGAAAACTATGCCAACTTTAGGCACACTTCAACTCTACGGAATTGTTAAGTCCCTTTTCATTGTGTTCATATTTGAACTTGTTTATTAATTTATATCACAAGATCCATGTTTAAATGCGAAATGCTTAGTTAAAATTCTCGATAACCATTGATTTAATGCGAATCAATAATGGTTTCCCTTTTATCTTGAAGTATGTTTTTATAATTGTGTACCTGGCGTTTCTACTTATTTTTCCTTATCCGAAAATACTTACGATTTTCAATTTTTATGTTAGTAGTGTAGTGACTCGTATTTTAGTTTAATTGTTGAATAAGAAGGCACTTTTTATTGTTAACCAGCTTCGCTGCCTCTCTTCATGCTTGCGTTAGTGCGCTTTTTTTATTCCTTATTTGTTGCTAAAATAAAACGAGGTGTACTATAGATAGAAAAATTGTTTAATTATTTTAATTGAAAATACGTTCAATTTTAAAAATATTAGAATTTTCAAGAATTTCCGGCTGAGGAACTAAATGTTTAACTACGTTGATTAGTAGTGATTAATAGTAACAAAATTTTGGTAGGTGGGGGAGAAAATGTGCACACCTCCAACCCCAAGCGCCTCGGAGGCCTTATAAGCCTCTGACATCTGAGTCATGTCGCTTTCGATCTCGAACCTCCTTCAGTAAAACACCTCTAAAAACGTCTCCGACTTTGACTCTCCGAAAGTAATCACCACGACGGAACACCAACGACGGCACAATACTCAAACTCCTGCATTCAAAAACTTTCCTCATTGCACCCAATGTCTTACAGCCTTCACTCACTCGATGCCTCACTTCAACTTCCATACTATCCTTAACAGCCACGTCCGACCCGAGTTACCTAAAATTCTCTTCCTCTACTAACACTTCACCATTCATCCTCAATCCAAAGTTCCAAACACTCCACCTCTTGAACATCTCATCACCTTACTTTTATTCACATTCACCCTCAATTTACGACTTTCGCGCACTCTACCAAACTCTGCAACCAGTCTCCGCAGTTTTTCCTCTGAATCAGCCACAAGCTCTGTATCATCTGCAAACAACAGCTGACACACTTCCCAATACACACCATTTTATCCCACCAACTGCGCACCTTTTCCCAACACTCTGGCATTCACTTCTCTCACCACACCATCCATAAACAAATTAAACAGCCACGGCGACATCACACAATCCTGTCTCACACCTGTCACAACTGGAAACCACTTACTCACCTCATTCCCAACTCTCACACACGCTCTGCTATCAATGTAGAAACTGTTGATCGCATTCAACAGTCTCCCACCCACTCCATACAAGCTCACAACTTGCCATAGAGCCTCACAGTTCACTCTGTCTTACGCCTTCTCTAGATCCATAAATGCCCAACATACATCTTTTCCTTTTGCTAAGTATTTCTCATTTACCTGTCTCACAGCAAACATTTAATCCACACAACCTCAGCCACTTTTAAAACCCCATTGTTCTTCAGCCAGCACACAATCCGTCATCACTCTCACTCTTCCAATTGAAACTCTTCCATGCAGCTTCCCAACGACACTCAGTAGACTTATACCCCTAGAATAACTGCACTCATACCTGTCACCTTTCCCCTTGTACAACGAATCTACACACGCGCTACTCCAATCTACCGGCACTTTACTAGCCTCAAAACACACATTAAATAAACGTACCAACCATTCTACAACCACATTTCCTCCTTTCTTTAGACATTCAACCGTGCAACCATCCATACCAGGTGCTTTCCCATGTTTCATCACATCCAACGCACCTCTCACTTCTACACTTCTTATTCGACTTCTATTCACTTCACCAAACACAGGCATTCTAACATCACTTCCAACAGCTACCATTCTCGCAACCCTATCATCCTTCACGTTCAGCAGTTCCTCAAAATACTCCGCCCATCTCTTCCTCACCTCATAACCCTTCACTAGCAGCCTACCATTTGCATCCTTCACTCTTGCCTCACTCTCCACCTGTCCTTTCCTAATTCTCTTCACTTCCTTCCAGAAAACCTTCCTTCTCTATGAAGTCCCCTCCCAACTTCCTCCCCTACTCCTCATCCGCTGCTCTCTTTGCTCTCCTTACCATTCTTTGTACCTCTTTCTTCTCTCCTTATCCTCTTCGAAATTTTGCTGGCTGCCCCTTTGCAGCCACCTTACGAACGCCTCCCTCTTTCTTCTCGTAGCCGCTCCTATTTCTCCGTTCCACCATTCACGTTCCACCACTCACTCCTAATGCAGTAGCGCTATATTCAAACATCAGGACACTCAGTGTGCCAGTAAGTGAAGAACTATAAAACAAAAATAAAATGAACACTTAAAATTCAAAATGAAGAAATTTAGCATGATGGATTACAAAGATATACTTTAGAATTACCAGTATAATTATTATTATCTTTATAATTATATAAGGAAGTTTTAGACTCCCTTTACCACAACAAAGATGTTCAAAGAGAGTAGGGATGAAGGCACCATTTAGTATGGAGCTGAGGGAATGGGGAATGTATGCACATGGTGCATATAAACAGTAAGCTAAGAAAGAAGTTCATGCAACGAGAAAAGTTGAAGAAGAAAAAGTAGTAGGTGCTGAAAGGCAGGACAGCAGTGAACCGGAAAAAGATGGGTCGTAAGAAAACAAAAACCTATTCAATTTCAACAAAAAGAGAGCCACCTAACCTTTAGCTCGGGCCCTCACATAATCCCCCTGGGAGCGCTAATTCGTACAGATCCAATAGTTGTATCCCCCTGAGGAGAAGATACCCTGTGCATAGAAACATTAAATTGAGGAGCAAGATTATGACGAAGTTAACGCTGAAGAAGAAAATCATAGGTGATGAGAAACGGAACAGCAGTGAATAAAAAGAAAAGAGAGTTCATAACAAAAGAAAACAAAGCTTTGAAATATCATCTACAAAAAATGCCCTACCAAACTCTTACCTTGGGACTTGACATAACTACTTCTTTAAGGATGGGGAACAAAATACAAGCAGCAATTAATCCCTGAATAAAAATTTTCCTCACTTAAAAATACTTTCAATAAATATAACGTAACTTTTGACAATAATGAATGATATAAACTATTTTCCTATCAAAACAACATTTGGTACACCACCGCTCTAGGCGCGTTTCAACATTTTCCGGTTATAAATTCCGAAATCTACACAAAAGAAACAACATAAAACTAATTGTTAAAATCTAGGAAAAGACTTGAGTAATTACAGAAGACAAAAGACTTATGAATAATGAACTGCACCACTCCTAATGCAGTAGCGCTATATTCAAACATCAGGACACTCTGCATGCCAGTAAGTAAAGAACTAAAAAAAAATAAAATGAACACAAATTCAAAAATGAAGAAATTTAGCATGAAGGATTACAAAGATAAACTTTAGAATAACCGGTTTAATTATTATTATTACTATTTTTATATTAGGAAGTTTTAGGCTATCACAAGTTGAACACTAATGGTTGTTCATTAGCAGAAGTGAATCACTGTGAAATGAATCAAAGCAAAGTGAAATGAATCATTTATGCATCATTTTATTGAGTTTCTCTTTGGAACAGGTAGTCCGAAGAGATCTGTTGTACGCCCTAATTGACTGCAGTGTTCTACATCTGAAAAAAAACTTTATTAGGTACATTGTTATTTGATAACAGCAAGTGCGAGGTTTGAGGCAGTTATTATGGATTACTTTACACACAGATTTGCAGAAGCCTGGTGAGTGACTAATTTTACTGAAAAGATAAAGGAAAACATTCTCAAAACATTTGATAGTGTGTACAAAAGACTTAATGCAATATTTCAGTTCCTTTCGCGGATCATCAGACTGAATTTACTCTTTAAATGAAACTAACAAATGAAAACTTTATTTTTTTTTACCATAAGAATGAAAGAACATGTACTGCAGTAAGCCAAAGATGTTTTTTTCAGTTGCTGGTGGTATTTGTCTGTTTTCATGGCAAGGTAATCAGAGATATAAGTGGCGGCATGCTCCATTGCCATAGAAGCAAAAATTTTTTCGATCTCGGTGGCTCCGTTGAACACCACGGCAGCCTTTTGTTTCTCTTCAGACACCCCAATGATAGGTGGAATTACTTCACTTTCTTCTGGCACCTGCAAGGCAAGAAAAAAATGTGAACTCATGTTAACAATTTTTTCAATGAAGTCTTTGGCTTCATAAGCACGCATTTCAGTTGCATTCAAGAGTAAATATTTAAATCTTAGAGAAAATGGAAAGTAAAGCTAATATGATAAATTGAGATGCAGGTGAGAGCAACTAGAAAAAGGGGTCAGTTGTAAAGAATTAAGCTGAATGGGAAGCAGCATTGAAAAGTACACAAAAAATGAAGATGATAAACATGAGCATGATACTAAATGTAAAAATATAAGGAGCCTCAATGGAGAAAAAGAAGAAAAGAGACAAAAAGATAGGATTGGATTAGATTATATGTTGGTTTAAGCCTCCTTAACCACTAAACAAAAAGCGTATTAAGAGGAGACGAAGGAGAAAGACATCATTTAGTGAGGAATAGGGAAATGCAATGTGAGATATCATGGGGGAAACAAGATATGAGGGGACAAAAGGAAACACGAGATTGAAAGTGATAAGCAGAAATGGCTTAACGGGCTTATCGTTAAGTTAAGTAAATACAAGGTTCAACGCAAAACCTAAGTTCATGCACTCAATCTATTTCCCACAATTCCTCTCTAACAGTTAATGTTATCTAGTATATTTACATTTCCTAATCCTAATCTAATCCAAACTAATGAAAACTTTGAAGGAATAAGTCTGAAAAATGCATAGATCAATTTAACAAGACTCCTAATAATTGAGTCGGGAAAATCGGTCTATAATATGGACAACATCTTAAGTTTTATTCTGACATGTATGTATTGTATTCCTTTGAGGGTTACCAGACTCATCTCACCTCTGCTAAGATCCCAAGGTCTCTCCTAATTGCTCATCAGGAGCTGTCTTGCAATTGGAAGCGAGAGGAGCTCGAATGAGAGAAGAGGCAGTAATCTTGGCATAGTTCTGCGTGAACGTTTTGGCATCTGAGAACTTCTGCAGCAGACGAATTTTTCCGAAGAATAATTCGAGCTCATCTTGGCAGAGATTTCTTGTTGATAGGTATGGCAGATGATGGTCATCCAAAACAAGTCTCAATGAAAGAATGACCGTTATGAATTGGATCAAACCTTGGATGGAGCGGCATCTTCGGGCAATATTTAAATCACCCAATTCTCAACAAATTGTATCCTGATTTGCTGCAGCTCACAAGGATATTGACAGCCATCCATTTTTGATAGAGTGTGTACCTCCATTTGCCTTTCAGTTTCATTTTAATGAATTCACTCAGGTATGGTCCCAGCTCTGGGTGCAATTGAGCTAGCAGCGTGTCAATGTTGAAACGCTTGTACTGAACAGGTCTCCTTTTCCTACCAGAGAAGCGCCTTTTCTTGCGTTCCTTCGAGTGTGCCGCACTTTCCACCCTGATGGGACAAGGAAATAATTTTCGCTGACAAGACAGACTTGGACTTGAGTGCTGAATTTGTTTCTGGCTGACAAATTTACTAGAGAATTTCAGTTGCACATAGGTGAATCTTGGCTCGAGAATGAGTTAAACTAGCTACTTCAGTGAATGATTGGGAAGTTGGTAAATCTTTTTTTGCATGTGAGCGATGAGTGTAAGCGGTGGCTGATTTAGGATTCAAACAGGCTTGCTTGCTGGATGATTGGGGACTTCCAAAAGCCTTCTTGGGAGCTGATAAAACACTAGAATTCTTAGTGGCTGTTTTAGGATTTGAACAGGCTCTCACAGAAGCTGATTGAAGACTTGAATGGTCTCTCTCAGAACCAGATTGAAAACTCAAACTGGCTCTTTTGGCGGCTGATAGAGGACTTGAATAGGCTCTTTTGGTGGCTGATAGAGGACTTTAATAGGCTCTTTTGGTGGCTGGTTGAGGTCTTAAACCACTGGTCATATGAAGTGTTGGAGGATGCTGAGCAGATGATGAAATTGTAATCCCCATTTCTACAAATTATTGGTTGGGATGGAGGGATTGGAACCAGTGTAGGTGGATCATTGTCCAATAGCAGTGAGTGATCAGCAGCTTCTTCGGGTAAATGCCAATTCCATGTCCTGAAAGATAAAAAAATTCAAATGAAACAGTACTTAGCAAAACTTTTCTATATAAAAATTTAGTTTCCCCCTGTAATGAAATCTTTAATAGCCGTAAACACATGAAAACGTCAAAAAATTTTGACCCTAAATGGCAACACTCAATTTGTTCAAGAGTTTTCTAAAATACTAAAAAAAACTGAATACAATCTAACAAAGCTATGGAAGAATAGAAATTTAAATGTTTAAAAAGAACTACCTCGGAAGAGAAAAACTAGTCCCATATGAACTTAGAGGAATCTCCTTCCACTCTTGAAAACAAAAGTTCAATGAACTCAATCTTTAGCTTACGAACATGATCTATGTTTCAATGGATTAATGTATTAGATTCATTTATACTACAATTAGATGTGATGCAATTCTCCACGAACAACAAGTTTTATCAGACTCAATTAGATAACTAAAAACACTTACAGTGAAAATGGGCTTTTAAAATGAAGGCCCAGTAACTCACTCACAGGTTTAAATTTAAGCAAGGAATTTTGTTGACAACTGTTTTTACTTAATTTGTAAATTCAAACCCAACTAGCTTGTTTGAAGAGCCAACTTGCAAAAAGAAATGTTTTATAGTGTTTAGATCCGCCAAACTGAATCAGTTAGATTTGAATTATGAAAACATAGATACCAAGAATAAGTATGGATGAGTCTTGAACAATGGGTGCAGCTGCACCATTTGCACCTAAAACACAGCTAAACGGAGTACTTTAAAAAGTCATTAACCCATATCAGCCCACGCAACTATATATGGAAGGTAAATTTAAATTGTGAATAGAATTCAACACAAGCGTTATTGAGGGCAAGTTACTACACCACGGCGTGGGTATTACATGCGTGGACACGTTTGAACATTTACTGACAGTAGTGAGTGCAATACATGGTTTTGCTGTCACATTTAGTCAGAGGCACTCTTGCTAGCAGGATGTCAGCTAAATAGAGGTATTTATTACATAAGCTAAATTTTGAGGTAGCTTCCTGATATTTTAACAAAATATGCATAATGGCTTATATTTGTGTTATGAATATCTATATTGAAATAAATTTGTTATTTAATTTACTTCTATGAATTTTTCCCTGGCGTACTATACATAGAATGTTGGGCAGATGCGACAACTGTTTCAATATTCGTTCATTTGTGTGGTTAACAGTATTACAATTGTATACAATGTTAATTTTAGTTTAAAATGGCAAAAAACGTTCTTACTCACAAAACAAATAATGTTTATTAAAAGATCATTGAACGTGGACAGGATGATGGAAATGTTAGAGGAATGGGGAGAAAATCAAGCTGGAATCTTCATTGAACCTCCACCAGCCAATAAGGATTCAGATGAAGATTCTGCAGATGAAGATGCATGAAGTGACATTGACAACCTCATTTCAAGACAATTGTAGGCTTCTGCTACGGTAGTGTTTGCCAATGAAGATGAAAATGAGGAACCAGAGGAACTATACAGCTGCCACAAAAAAGAAGCGTAAAAGTCAGAAAGAAAGTTTCACATACAGCTGGAGTAAGAAAATTTGTTCACAATTTCCATTGATGTTGAAAGACCAGAGTAATACAACTCCAACAGAAAATTTAAAAGAGAAAACAGTAGATCAAAAATTTGAATTTTTCTTCCGTGAGGGCATATGTGAACTAATATGTGATCAGATGAAATTGTATGTATGTCAGAAGAGTGAGCAATTTGATATCTCAGTACGCAATTTGAAGACAGTACTTGGGATTCTTATTTTGTCTGGAGACCACCAGTTGCCCAGTCATTGACATTATTGGTCTGAGGGAAGAGATTTGCATGTAGCACTAGTCGCAGATCCTTTGTCACAATGTAGGTTTGAGGAAATTCTAAGGCACTTTCATTTCTCTGATAACCAAAAATTGAACAAAAATGACAAGCTGGCTAAATTGCGACTGCTGAAAGATCATTTGAACCAGAAATTTTCTGATGCATACCCAATGAATCAATGCCTGAGTTTAGACGAATCATTTATTAAATATTTTGGCAGAATTGGATGTAAGCAATGAATGCAAAATTAACATATACGGTTTGGATTCAAGGCTTGGTATCTTAATTCAAGACTAGGGTATGTGTTCTCATTTGAAATATATCAAGGATCTTCATTTGTGCCATCAGATGAATTAGAGAATTATCATGGAAAGAGAGAAAACGTTTCATTGAATTTCATATGTAATTTGCCAAAAAAGATAGAATAGCCATACAAATTGTATTTTGACAATTATTTCACCAGTCTTCCTCTTATCTCTAAACTTAGTTCGTTGAAATATGGGTACAATATGAAACAACAGACTGCCAAAAACTTGCACTCTGAAATTTGAAAAATAAAAAAAGAAGGCACCAACAGCTTTCAATTCGAGAAATAAGATGGCAAGTTGTGCGCTGGTTAGATGATGCAGTTGTTACTACAGCTGCAAATATTGATGCAACCTTCCCAATTGAGAAAGTGTCAAGATGGTCAGCAAGGGATAAAAGAGCTATTTCCATAGAGCAGCCACAAATTAAAAATCGGTACTATTATTTTATTGGTGGCACCGACCGCATGGATCAGAACATAAATAAATATAGAGTATCAATTAGACTGAAAAAGGGGTTTTGGGCAATATTCACTTGGATGCTAGATGCCACTATACAAAATTGTTGGGTTTTGCACAAAGGAGGAGAACCAGGTATATTCTTCTTGGAATTTAAACGTTTGATTGCACTTACCAACATTTGACAGTCACAGCAAAGAGCGGCATGTGGTAGACCTAGATCTTCTATCAAAATGTTCGATATGACAACTTTGGACATTATATGTTTCTTTAATAATTTCTCAGCATCACGATATATTTGAAGTTCATTACGAAGTTCATTACAGCGGTTAAATGCACATAAGTATCAAGGCTCCATTTTTAACCATTTCCTTATTCATCACAGCTCCAAGCCCTCTAATGAAGATCTCTATCCAGCTACTAAAGTATTGTATAATGTCCGTAAAAAACAGCATATTCAAATTATTGAAGCCTTACATATCCATAAACTCAAACCTTCCCTCAATGAAAATATGAACGATTTTTTTGCTCTGAAATTGTTTAAAAGAACCGCGCCGTAAATTCTTGGAACAATCGTTGCAGTCCACCATTTCGCTTTATTCTTCGGCCAAGTGAACAGGTGTTGAGAATAGTTAGTCTTGGTATTTTACATCCATGTGTGTTTTGGTATTAACTTTATTAATGGTCTGTGTTTTTTCCCTGTATGATTGTATCATTTCCATAGAGTGACCAGTTTTCTTTTCGTCTTTTCAGCCTGATGATGATGCCAGTGGCATTGAAACGTTGCATTTTACCTATTGACCATAGTGTGATTTAGTGTGATTTAGATTAGATTTAGATTATAGTGTGATTATAGTGTGATACTATAGTGTGATTTAGTAAAATGATAAGCAATTTGCTGAGAATTTTAACACGTAATGAACTTCAAAGGACATTATATGGTTACTCTAAAGAAACAAGCTTGGAAATGTGCATTTGAAAATTGCAAATTCCATCCTTCCGAGGGTTGCTATCAATGTAAAGTTGTATTATGTATTCGATGCTTCATGCCTTATCAAATGCAAAACTAGTTTTACCAGGTGTCTGCACTGGATTCCGTAGCCTATGTTTGTTTACTTTAATTTTGTTTCCTATATTTAGGCTCAAAATAATGAAATTAAAAAGGATTGTACATTTAAAGGAAATTAAACATAAGTTCTTTAAAATTTTGTACTATTGTACCCTATTAGAACCCAACCTACTATAAATAGTAGTCTCGAAATATAAATCTTTGGTACATTTTTTTAATAAAATTTTTTATAGACATGATCAATATAACCGAATGACCATTATCATCTTAAAAAAATGTTTTAAAAAAATTTGGGCAGATATGGGTTAAATGTGCAGGACTCAAATTTGGCATGAAATTAAATGATGCTACAGTGCAGATATGGATGGGCATGAGCAATATTTCCTTCATACTAACAGAATAACTAACAAAACTCACCCATGATGAGCTATCAATACAGGGATACTAATGAATATAGATTCTAGAAAACAATACTACCCCACAG
This sequence comes from Platorchestia sp. MABIK, assembly GCA_014220935.1. NCBI lineage: Eukaryota > Metazoa > Arthropoda > Malacostraca > Amphipoda > Talitridae > Platorchestia > Platorchestia sp. MABIK. The sequence goes on along the minus strand of JACJUY010002383.1, from coordinate 94,982 downwards.
ATGAAGAGAAAATATGTATATATATATATATATATAACAGGATGTCTACTGATATTTCATTTCCAAATTTTCATAATTTTTTTTACTTTTTTTTACTACCTTCAACACCAAAAAATTACCACCTAATTTTTACATAGTAAATGTTGTCCAAAAATAAGTATTTGGCCTATAATAAGTAGTTTGAGTCAATAATACACTAAGTAACACAGGTTCTAAAAAGTTCCAAGTTAGTTAATACTTGAAAATACTTGATACAAAAAGGAGCAACCAACGCATTAATGCAAAAAAAGTTACCAAAATTTCTAATGTGTCCCATCCTAAATAGACAAACAAATGTTCAGCAAAGACCTTATCTCAACATATGTCAACTATGAGAGCAACAGTTCATCATATAAAAAAATTAAACTGACTGGAAATGAGTAGACACCACTGACAGGAATATTTCCCATACACTGCAACTAATTTCTTATTCTAGGAGAAAGAAATTTTTAAAAATCTTTATACTCATTATACATAAGAACATAACTTTCAATTTTCAGTATATTATCTCACTTCATAATTTTTATTACCTTGACAGGTAAAGTGACCCCTGAGACAAAATTTACTATTTTTCACCACCTTTTTTACTATTTTTCAAATTTTACAACATTACTACCTAGATTCTACTGAATATAATTGTTGAGACAGACATTAGACATGATTTTCTTAGCAGGGCTTGTTTCATATGTTTTTAATGCTCTCCCACATTAACAAAATTATGATGAGCAACATCAATTTGCACTTTTTATCTGAATTTGATAATAGCAATTGGAATACCATAAATGGGAGGCTTTGCTATGAGTCAATTGCAAAAAAAATTGCCATGAAAAATGATGGTATATTTTTACTTAAATGCACTAGGAGATTTTAAAAATTTTGTTCGATGAATGTGTAGCGTTTGGTAATAATCGAATTTTGAATTTTTGATGCCGAAACATAGTTTTTAAGATCAAAATAAACAAGTTTTTGGCCATGCACTTTCCGTCGCAAATAAGTTTTTACCGAGTTATAGCAGTATATTACTGACCCCAACTCTGGTCTTTGAAGCGGAAAGAAATTCATCGAGAGCGCTGTATGGCAACACTGCAATGGACTCTTTTTTTCGAAGCGCTCGAATGATCGAACGCGCTTTTTCTGCGCTTGCAACAATGCAATTGCGATTATTACCACACCGCTATAACTCGTAAAATATTCATTTGCGATGAAAAGTGCATAAAAAAAACTTTTTTATTTCGATCTTATTAACTTTGTTTCGGCACCAAAAATTCGAAAATTGATTATTACCAAAAGTTACACATTTGTCTCTTGTTCCAAAAAATTGATAAAAGAACACATTTAAAGACGTTTAAAAGGAACACAATTTCGCTAGCTAATGCGTAATTTTTGAGATCAAACATTAATAACATTCAGGTAAGAATATTATTATTGAGTTGAAAGCGTAATCGCTGCATTGTTGGAACACGCGCAGATTCTTAGCGGGAGAACATCAACCTTGGTATGACTAAGTTTAGTTAGGCTATTTCAGGTTAGTTCAGGTTTGTTGGTTTCTTCACTTTCATATACAATGTTTTTATGACTTAAAAGTTGAATACTCCAAAAATTATGCATCAGCAAGCAAAACGTCATTCATGTAAATTGTTCTTAAATGTGTTCCTTTAGTGATTCTAGGGCATGTTCTGTAAGCACATTAAATTATAAGTCGACCAAAACTAGCATTATATGTAGAAAAATCGTATACAAGCTTTTGCATCTCTCTTGTAAACAGTCAACTTTTAGGTGAAAAGTAGGAAATTACTTTAATTTATCTGAAAGTTTTGAATGAGATAGACTACACAACCAAACAAAGCTATTGTTGGGCTACATTCAGCACACTAAACACAAGTTTTATAGTGTGGCAATCCTAACTAGCTTTCATCCTGAGCACCGTTGGTTTACAGTTTGCTCTTTGCTAATATGGATCTAAAAGAGAAAAACAAAATTTTTACATTACCTATAAAGATTTTATTATGAACCCATAATAATTTGTCATCACATCCTATTTGCTAATAAATTAACTGACAAAATTTATGTTGTACTATTAAAGCTGATGGCACTCTCCTTCCATATTTTGTTACCATTTTGAAACGAAAAGCTCATCAAAAATTGGTCCGTAAAATTTAAAAATAAAAAGGATGTCATTTTATAAATATTGAATTGTAGTACATTCCATTTCCATAGTTATTTTTCTTTGCCTTGTATTTTAAATACGAGGCGAATTAAAAGCATTTTCCAATTGAACCGGCATTTGGTTTCAAAGATTTCATAAAGAAATGCATCGTCAAGTGCAAAGATCAGTCAAAAACCATATTTTCTGCATTGAATTCAAGTACATTTCAAATTTCTTACCTTCCAGGTCTGCAAGCTCGTGATTATAAGGCAACAGCACAACACCATTTTTTAATGGTACGTGGGTCTTAAATGGAGAAAGGATTTTTCTTAAGTCAGTCATTTTGAAATGCCTGATGTACACACAGTGGTGCGCACACACATTCGACTTACTTAGAACGTTTAACTGGACATTTCCACTCGATGCAATCCATTCTTTAAAATTCACACGTGGATATTGGAAATATCATAAGTCTGGTCGGTTTTTAGAATTACTTTCGCACACAATAAAAGCACACTTTTTAATTCTAATTCGAGGCAGCGGCGACATTGCGGCCTCCTCGACGCGTGAACTCTTTGAATGACTCTGCAAGTTTGTGATGTCGTACCCGATTCACGAACTCGTTAGGCTAACAGTAGTGCCAGATTTCGGGATAGCAGCGTTGCCAGATTTTAGCACTGCTATTGGTCCATTTCCATGACGCCCCCTTCACACCACTCGATTCTATGAAAGACTGGTTTGCAGCCACCTACTTTATGTATACCGTGCTATTGAGTGCGAAGCGGCGGTAGAGGCAGTTGAGCCCTTGAGGCTGCAGCTGGCGGAGCGTCTACGGTGTGTGTTGTGGAGATCGGAGCCGCGGTGAGTAGACTGACCAAGCTTCTACTGTACCCCGTTGTATAGGCCCTGGTGAGTGCAGTAACGCGCTGAGGACGCGTCCCCATTGGTCGGTGGTTAGGTGGCGCCAAGAAGACCGCCGTTTTGTGAGGTGGCGCCTCGAAGCCTGCCATTGCGCAGGGTGGCGCCTCGTAACTTGCGTGCTGGTGTACAAGCGAACAGCTTGTGGAGACCGCCTCACCATTCTTTTTTTCCTTTCCCTCTTGATAGTACGGCGAACACATCTTCCACACCGACACTTTTTCCTCCTGAATTAATTCATTTCCATTTATACTTCTCCCACAATATCGCTTTCAGATCATCTCGCCTTTCCATGACACCGAAGGGTTTAGTATCAACTCATAACATTATTTTCCGAGTTCCAACTGCTAAGTGAAGCCTACATTATTGAGTCAGGCTCTGAAATACACCAAATTTCTCACTCCAACGTCGCACGGTATCACTGAGCTGAGTAAAACCTGGAGCTTCACTTGAGGCTGAGCTAAGCATAATCGTCATGTGCTGTTGGCTTTAGGGAAAGCGTGAAATGAATTGTTTAAAAGCATTCCAGTGGAATTGTTGTGCCGCGATTTTTTTCAGGCCAAGTCTACTCAATCGAATCTTCAATTCCGTAAAAGGAAATTCAGTACGAGCAAAGAATTTGCTTGGGCTCTATACGAGGCTGTTTTAAAACGCTGCCCGCGTATTGGCCCATATGTGTACCAGTCGGTAAATTGCTCATTCACTTACGAATATGAATGAATAACATTTCTTCTGTTTCGCAACCTCTTTAAGAAATATATGTTATCATATCAGGTGAAATGTATGGTGCAATTGTATTTTTAATGTTTCTTAGGAAAAGTTCAAATGTTCAAGAGCATTAATTGAAGTCGATTTTCCTATTCTACAGCTTACAATTAAACCAAATGAACCATTTACAACCGCAAAAAATACACGGGAAACGTGTTGAACGAGGCTCTTGGTTATTTCTAATAGCATTAATGTGGCTTGCGCGGAAAATCTATTAGTTAATGAATAAACTTTCGGTCGATATCTACTTTTTTGCGTTCAACGATATTCAAAATTTTGTTCCCAAGAATCGGTAATACAACACATTTGTTGAAGTTTTACATGACTGACATTTTGCTCGCTAATGCGTAATTATCGAGGTATTCAACTTTTAAATGTTATATTCCGGTATTGATGTAACGATGGTTGAGGGTAGGTTAGGGAACGTTTTGTTAATTAAAGTTAAAAAACTACCCTAAATAAGCCTCGAACAACTTGACTTAACTTAGCCAAACCAAGACTGATTTCCGCCAAAAAAGGCAGCATGTTCCAACAACGCTGTGTCTACGCAACCGACATATTTACGACAGTTATGACAATGCCTAATGGTAAGAAATCGTTAGCATCACTTGAGGGCAAATAACTTCGGTCTTGATATTCTAATACTGACGGTGCCGTAGAAAACTTTCGGATCACATGCTCAAATGTGGGTCTACAGAATGATCGCATTTTTGCTGAAATAAATGTGCTAGATCTTGAACGCGAGAGCATATTTGTATTTTTCATTATATATTTCACTATAGTATGCTATGCTTCTATGGTATGTTCATGAAGGTGTGTTTTTTATTATTTCTTCTCAATTCTTACTCATCGTAAGTGCATGACTTTTGTTTGACGCCATCGATTCCAACAGAAACACGACAGAGGGCTCTCGGCTCATTTCTGTTATACTCTTTCTAGTTTCGGTTTTACCGTATTTTATCCTATTGTGTACCATTCTATTTTAATCCGATCTATTTTATTCCTCTCTATTTTGAACAATTTTATTTCAGTTTTTCATCTGCTACTATCAGCTCCATTCCCTTTTATTTCATTCAGTTTTATCCCATGCTGTTCTCTTTTGTTCTATTCCATCTCGTCCAATGAAATTCTTTTCACCATATATCTCTCCTTGCCGATCTATTTCATCAAATTTATTCTAAATTTACCATCTTCTATTTTATTCGATTTCATTCACTCGTTTCAAACCCTTTCATATCATGTTTCCAGTCCTTTTTTCTCATATTGCAATAATATTACTTTATCCCAATGAATAACGATCTACTCCAATATTTAAATTTCGTTTCATTCCTATTCAGTCCTTTCGAAAACATTTTACTCTGTCTATTTCATTAGTTTTTATTCCATCACATTTACTTCACTAGATTCTATTGTATCCCACTCCATGAGATTACCTTCCATTCCATTGTTTTCCTTCCCATAAATTTGTGTCCTTCCTTTCCATTAGATTTATTTCCATGGTGTAATATTTACGTCTATTTCATTAAATTTTCAATTTCACGCGATTCTCCTTCATTCCATTGATTTCACTTTCATTCAATGGAGACCATTCTATCTCATCAAATTCCATTCCGTTATTTCCAGTTCTGCCCCTCTCAGTTCAGTGTCATTCCGTTCTCTCCTGTTCAGTTCAGTTCAGCTGAACTCAGCACAGATCAGTTAGCTTACATAGTCAAGCTGACATTGAATCAGATCAACTCAGCTCAGATCAGTTCCGCTCAGTAGAGCTCAGTTAAACATTTTTAAGCACGATTCAGCTCACCTCAATTCAAATCAGTTCAGTCCAGCTCAGGTCAAGTCACTTCAGTTTAACTCAGTTCAGGCCAGGTCTGTTCAGCTCAAGTCTGATTTGTTCAGCTCAGTTCAAGTAAACACAGTCCAGATCAGCTCAGTTAAGCTCAGCTCAGTTCACCTCAGTTCAGGTCATTTCAGAGAAGTTCTGCTCAGCTGAGGACAAGTCATGTTAGTTCAGCTCAGTTCAGCTATGTTTTTTCTTTTCGGGTGACCAGTGACAACGTTTTTGAAACTGTGAATACAACTGAAATGCAGTTTATGGTCATGGTAATTGTGTAATACAAAAAATGTAATAAATTTTGACTCTCCTTTAGAAAAGAAATGACTCTCTCCTTTTGACTCTCTTCTAAAAATTTTCATTATGTTTTTGATTTCTCTCCAAAATTAGAAGAGTTACTCGTGAGACACCATCTGCATAATACAACATTGATTCTTTTATACAAATTGGGAACGATTGAAGTTCATCAGAAATATTTCAATCCCCCAAATTGAGGGTTCATGAGGATTTTGGCCCAAGAAAATTTCTACTCCTTAAAGAACAGAGATTACACATTGTGTAACGCTCATCTTGTTTCAGGCAAGTTAATGGACGAACTTTGGCAGCGTCAGGGAACTTTTTTGCCCTCCAACGACCTCGGGCAAACTTTCAGTTTGCCGACTCCAGAGTACACCAACTACTAAATTTCTACACCACGATATTGAAGGCGCATTTGCTTAGTGTTTCTATTGGGGTACTGTCGCGAACTACTGCTATTGAGATTCACGCAAATTTTGCCCATACTAAACTCCACTAATTTGTCAACAGGAAGTTATCCAAACTTTTTACGTACGCAAAGGATAATACGAGTATAGACGTTACATGAATTCTTTTGAAAGATTAAAAATTGAAACTACTTGGTACAAGTAGGCCCACTTAAAACTAACAATTTTTTAAAGTCGGTACCAAGGAATCAAATTTGTGAACATAGAAAAGTTGGAATAAATTTTAAACGAGAGGAGATGATATATAAAAAAAATGAAGAGCCTTAAGTCCAGCGGAACGGATAGATTCCTATCATCCAAAAATTTACAAGAACATTGTTGGTGGTCAAAGAGGTTCTGATAAAAGCTGTAACTTCTGAATTCTAATAATCTGAATCTATTTTAGGCAAACAAAGCTGTGTCAATTGTATGGAGTTCGAAGTGAAGTTACCATTTGACTTGTTTAAACAGTGTTGATATTTGGTTTACCACTGAGACTTGACAGCTTTGAAATGTTCCATGAAACAGATTTCCTCTTCAATTGTGAAGTTAATAAGTAAGGTTGCAAATTAAGGGCATTTAGAAATCCAATTTTTCAACAGAACATCCACTTTTTCCAGCTAAAGTTACGGTATGGTGTGGTATCATGCCTTCAGGAATTATTTGCCTATATTTTTTTTGCAGATGCTGATGGGTAATGCAGCGACTGTTAATGCAAACCGAGATATAATGATGTTTCGAGGATTTTTCCCGTCTAAGCTGTAAAACATCAACATAATGGCCGAACTAATGACGACTATTTTACACTACGAATTTCATGTAAAGGTGACGTGTGGCGGCCACCTCAATGATCAGATTTTAATACTTGTGATGCCTTTCTTCGAGATGTTTGAAAAAATTTATAATTTACAATAACATACGCGGTACCTTCCAAGAATTAAAACGTAGCATCTTTCAAAAACTTAAAAATGTAGCTTCTGAGGTATTGGAAAAGTTATGTACAGCAGGATAATAAGGGCCCGTGTCTGTATGATCAATAATGGTTGCGGTCTAAAAAATATTAAACTTCATGTCAAGCAAATAAATGAAATTGCAATCTTTTTAGAACTTTTCAAGTCATGCGATAGCGTTAATGTAACACCATATTCCTATTCCAACTTTTAAGTGTGCTTTTTATGGGGAACCCAGTTGTAGATGAGGGTTCAATTGAAACCCTGTGTTTGGGTTTGATTATGAGCAGTGATATACTCGTATTAGGGGTGACCAGAAAATTAAAGTAACATTCATTTTAACTAAATCAAGCAGGGGAACGTCATTTCTCGAATGAAACTTTAAATTTATTTAACGTGTTTTTGCACACGGTTGTAACATATTTTATGGTGAAATATTTCGAATGGGGCAAAAACTATAATCTGTAAGAAAGTGTATCTGTTTCTAATTTCGCACTTGAAATTTTGTTTAGATCCACTTCTGTTTATCTTGGTTTCGTCTTTTCAATTGATGAAAATAAAATGAGCTTAAGTTTTAACTCACCTAACAATTTCATAATTTTCATTTAGTTTCACATTGTCTCGGTTGAGAAATTTATTCATTTAGAGAGTGTAACAGAGTTCTTTTTTCTATAGGTTTAAACAACAATGCTGTTGACTGGCTTCTTTCAAAAGAGAGACATTGAGTTTATGTTAGCTGCTGAACTTTCAGTAATTTATCATTTAAAATGCTCGTAATAACTGCTCAAACCTCCCGGTACTCAAATGAAGTCTTGCTCTATCATTAATTTACTTCTGCCAATGAGTATTTCATGTTTATTTTATATTTATAATTGTAAAACTGTTGAGAAATCATTAGCGAAAACAAGTACCCGGTACTGGCAACAGGTTTAGGCATCTGCAGATGAATGTGATCGCAGTTCCGCAATCACAAAAAAATAATTGATAGTTAGTATAAAATATAGTTACAAAATAAAACTGAAAGCAAAGACAGCTGATTTAACAATCATTTTAATTAGTGAACGTTTCGGCTTCAAGCTCAAGCCATTATCAACACCTGTAAAAGATAATTGAAATACAGAAAATACGACACGGCTAAAAGACAAAAAAGAATACAACTTAAAATAGTGCGAAAAA
>JACJUY010002383.1:26299-84807 GCA_014220935.1 Platorchestia sp. MABIK | reverse complement strand
TATCTTTTACAGGTGTTGATAATGGCTTGAGCTTGAAGCCGAAACGTTCACTAATTAAAATGATTTTTAAATCAGCTGTCTTTGCTATCATTTTTATTTTGAAACTTGCACGAGTGCTCCAACCTAACTTAAAATTTAGTTATTATTATTTTAATGTACATAATTGATTTCATTGAAAATAAAATTATTTTTATAATATTACTGCAAAATAGTTTTCAGTGTTTCAAAATTTATTTCGAATGATTGTTTATTGCTTTATTTAATAAAAAGGGTAATAATTTCAACGTAGGGAAAGTTTTTTTTACTCAAATTTTTTAATCTTGTTACTATCTGTACAGTGGTTTAGCAGAATTGGAATGTTTATCTGTTTTTTGATTTCGTTATCTTTCACCTTTGAACGTTACCTTTCGAACATTAATCTCTGAATCAGTTGTATTGACTACTTCAAATTTTCGTTGATATCTTTTTTTTTGGAGAATGCTAAGATATTGGGTAGTGATTTTTTTTGCAGAGGATACAGTTTTCAATGCTGTAAACAAGGAAATTAGAATACTGGTAAAATTTCAGTCAAATGATCAAGAAAATCCCTTCTTAGGACCTCTATCATCTAAACTTTAAACATCTCGTCAGCTGAAATCAATTAGAGGAATTTACAGCGTGAGATCCATTTTTCATTTCAAAACGTTCATATTAAGCAGACCAACTGCACTCTCTCGCAAAGTTTACTTATACTTGCGAGCGCAGGTATCAGCCCTCCTAAGCCTAGTAGGTACGCTTTACTCGTACTGTTACCTATAATCTCTACTTTGCATGGGATTTACTGGCGTAGTGCAATCCGTTGTGCGCGCTCGTGAGTGCCACCACTAGCTCAGTCTTCTGCACATCTGCACGGTGCTCAGAGGGTGGAGGAGGGCCTTTTATGATCGCATTGATAGCCTAATTTTTTGACAGGAGTAATTTCCACTCTAATGAATTGAGAAGATGCACGTTTTTCTTCCTTTGAGTAGGAAAAATCGAAGTGAATGGCTTCCTAATTTTATGAGAACGGTAGGATTGATTCTGATTTTACCAGTGAGATGATTTTTCATGTATATTAAAGTCGAAACAATTCCCTAAACATCCAACTATAAACCAGCAATTACGCAATTCTAAAATTATATTTTTTGCCTACATAGTTAATTTATTCTTCATACACAAATGCATCCGCTGGATGGAAGGTGACTGAGGAGAAAAGTCGATGTAAATATTTTAACATGAAAAAGAATCATTGGAACACGCCTTCACTTTTTTCGTTTTCATTTAGCGCACGCAACTTTGTTGATGCCAAAGAGCTTTCTAACAACCTGCCTTTAAAAATAATGAAGCGGATGGTTCATTTTTATAGCAGAGAAAAAAAGTTGAGTACTCGCTTGTGAAAACTGCTATGGAAGTTCTCACGTAAATTAATCAGTGCTTGGAAGTAGGAGTTACTATTTCTACTTTCAAATAGATGGTTGCGGTGCCACACAGCGACAATAACTCTCTTCAATTTGATATTTTAGAAGTTTTAGTTCATTAGGAAACTGGTCATAGAAGAGAATGTTTTTGAGCTTATTTTTACTTCAGAAATTTCACGATTGATTAAGCAACAATAACTTCAACTTATTCAACCCACTTAAAATATTTAGAATGGTTGTAGACGACTTGACGTGAACATTGACAAGCGCTAAGACCGCCATCACACGGAACTAAATGGTAACGTTCCGTCATAGTCGTCTACATAGCAGTACTGTTCGGTCTGTAAGCCACGCTAGCGCTATGAAACCGTCAGATTTCAACCATGAGCTATGGTGCATTTTTGGTACGGGTATCATCAACATTTAGTAATCAAAATGGCTGAGAACTGGGTTGGCGCGTACTTATTTACTTGTATTTATAGAATATTTCTTTTTCCAAACGTTGCAAACAGGTATAAAGTGCTTAATTCGTGTTATTAATGCAGCATCTTCAGTTGAGCGTATTTTTTCAGTTCTCTCGTCTGAGGTCGACGAAAATTAGCCCAGTTGATTTTGATTACAGAGAGGATTTTGGGAAATGGCATCATCAATGCGGGATTGATAGTTGTCATTAAACTGGGATCACAATGTGATAGAAAAATGAACAATTTATGTGCGTTAATTATTAATTAGTATGGGCTATTACGCTCAGCTTGCAATGAATTAATGATTCAACGAATAGCAACAGTGTGTGAAGATTGGGTAATTTATCATTAAATTTTGGTGCGTAAAAAATTCCCAACTTGAGAAACACTTGTTTCATCCATCTATCACGGCTGTTATATGTCGACTGAAACCAGGGCTGCCAAAATTTTTCCTTCTGATTGTACCAAAACCTCAATGAAAATGAACCAAAATTTATTAAAACGGATCAAATATATTTAACCATTAATGAAAACTAAAATTCAAAAGTTTTGCTTACATTTTCAGTTTGAATGAAGTTATCTCCTCTTTCTCTTCATTTTTAGCGGACCAAAGTTTTTTATTCAATTATTGACGAAGCTCCCACGGCGGCTTCCATTTTGTGCAATCTATGTCCTCTAACATAGATTTTGATCGCATTAATGCATTTAGTGTTGCTGCTTTTCATGAATTTTTGTTTTTTATGTTGTTACGAGTCGAAAAAATCCTCTCAGCTGCAGCAGAAGAATGCGGCAGTGACAAAAGCTGCATCATAAACTCGGAAAGCAGCAGGTCTCTGTACTCATCGCCGTACTTTTCTTGCGACATTGCGAACCAGAATTTTTCAGGTACTTTGTCTATTTTGAGAGTAGCCTTTAAACACAGTTTTCGCCACTCTATACTAAATTTTTCATCCTGCTCGTTTTTCACGAAATTAGAGAAATGCGTTGCCAATGGGGTTATTGATTTCCATTTCCTTTCTAACACACGAACTGGAACTAATGTTTGCAATACAGTAGTTCTAACTTTTTGAACACACCGTGAGACAAGAAACACAGCATCATTGGTTTTGTTAGACATACCGATGAGTTAGGAACTTTTAACCTAAACTCTTATATTTCTTGGGGACACATTATGTTAATATTTCTCAGGCGAATGCTTTGTACAGCTGCACCCCAAAGTATACAATATTTATACTGACATAGTTTTAAGGACTGCCAACATTTTTTGTTAATGTCTTTCGATATCTACAAATCCCTTGTAATGAAGTTGTTCATAAAGGCCCTTTTACATTGACGGTGTCTTCGCGCTCCACACCGTCGCTCCATCCCGCCAGTCAAATAAGCTCCGCCCACAAAAATGACCCATATTGACACGCTCTCGGTAAGGAGCGGCAACATTCTGCATGCTAAATATTGGCGGTGTGCACTGCCAGTCAACAGCGTACAGTTGCTCTTGAGACTATAGAGAGCATGTGTAGCCATAGCTTACATATTATGGAGCAAGCAAGAAATTAAAACTCCTATCGATAAATGTGAAGAATTTCCATGTTTATGGAACGTCTAGCTCGTAGAGTATAAAAACAGAGTTCAGAGAAGATTCTTTTAAAAGTATAGCATCTCACTTCCCAAATTATGATATTGCAATGGTTACAATGAAAATTCGAACACTGAGGGGCCAAGATAGGAAACAGCTCTCACTATTCAAAAAATCAAAGAAATATACCCTGCGTGTGTAAACGTGAAATTAATTTCAGTGTTATTCAATTGCATAATGCACATTGCTCTCGAGAAAAGTAATTCAAATAAACGGAAAACATTCGGAAGGTGTCATTAGAAGATTATTAAAATTCTAGGAAAAAGTAAAAAACGTACACCTACAAATTAGTAATTGGTATTTATTTTTTCTTTCCATTTACAGTGTTTTCTAAAGGTAATTGGGTAGTATTAAAGTTTTTTAGAATATTAGATTTTTACTTCTGCAAATTATTCTGTAAATATTCTGCAAATTGTTCTGCCATGTATCCTGTCAGTATTGAAAGAGCCATACTGACGATTGCTGTCTCTGGGGAAGGAGCGTCGTGTTGAGCGGCAATGTAAATGCAAGTCGGTGTGCACTGACGCTCAATCCTCTCGTGGGAGGAGCTCTAGCAAGTTCACCGTCGCTCCACACCGACGCTCCACACCGCAGGTGTAAAATGAGCTTAACAATTTCATTTCAGTTTTAATAGAATTTCTTAATGAATTCTGAATGTCTCAGCTGGGAATTCTAAATTCAGTGTTTTATGAGTGGTAAAATGTGAGCAAGGTAAACAAAATACATTTTTGTAAGGAGATCGTGCAGCTTTGCTGATATTCTCAAACACATACCGTTTAATTTTACCTCTCATATATAGGAAAAGTTTTATAACTGCCAAAGTAAGGCTAATATTTATTGGAAAGGAATAATTTCTACTTAAAATTTGAAAAGTCTTTAAAATATACCAAAATTTGGCTCTTCAGGCTAGCGTCGTACCAAATGTACAACAGAGTGACATCTGGAGCAGATCGTACCATATTGGGACGAACGTACCAATTTCGGGAGCCCTGATTGAAACGAAAATAAAAACCCAAATGGTTTCGGATCGTCACAAAATCCTGAAGCGCGCGACAGCCCTTTGCATAATTCCGTCAAGATCTGCGGATTCGTAATCGTGTGACGAAAATTTTTCGTGTCAGAGCAGGAGTTATAATTTCTATTTTACCGGTACACTTCATTGTTGTGCCGGGTTGCACCCACGTCAAAGTTGCTCCTTTAGTGTTAGTGCGTTGCAGCGTCCGTGTACGTGTAGGGTGCGTCATGTACAATGGTCCAAAGTTGACCTCGTTGCCAAAAGTCGTTGTATCGTCTAACTACAATGAGTTACCAGATGTCGCAATGCTGTTAGGTTATTCACTTGCAAAATAGTAAAAAGAAAAAGGAATTTATAACTAAATATACATAGTAATGCGCATATGCTAAAATTCATTAATGTCCCATAGTACGCAATATTGCCTTCAAAAAAGTTTTCTTCTACATGTTTCTTAGATGTATTTGTTTAAAAGTTTGCTCAACAATAGAGCAATCGTAGTATTTTTTACGGCAAAATGTCAATCGTTGAAATTCTAGACCTCTGTCAATCCATAAAATGCAACGTTTTGATGAAACTATCATCTTATTCAGACTGGAAAATAAAGTAAATCATATTTGTATACGGTCACATTCATAGAAAAGGACAATCAATTGTCCCAGTAGAACAAAAAATTCACATTGCAAGACGACTATATAGGTGCAATTTATTGTACTGTATTAATAGCTATCGCTAGCAGACTAGCTTTTTCAGCCTGATGATGATGATGATGGTTTCATCAAAAAAGTTGCATTTTATGGACTGACAGAGGTATAGAATTTTAACGGTTGACATTTTGTAGTAAAAAATGATGATTGAATTCGTTTTTATTCAAACACGTGCAGAACTGAAAACACTTCGTAGAGTTAAGAAGTTGAAAAAACAACCGTAACTAAATTATTAATAAGTAATGAAAACATGTATCACAAATACAAATAAATCTTACTACATGCGTTAGCGTCAAGCTTCCTTTATCACCAATGAGAGCATAGAGGTTCCTTCTTTCGCCACTTTACGACCAAAATAGAATGATATTAAACGAGAGGGAAGTGACAAGTACATATACTGATTTGAGCACATACAATTTTTCACTAAAATTACATAAATAAATTAATCGAATTCATTTGACATGAACATGCATAAAAGGCATCTTACACAACGCTTCAGCACTTGAATACCTTAATTTAATTCTTATTACAGAGAACCTGTTAGAATACTTTTATTTAATTCATATTAAAAAGAATCTGCTAATTGCTCGAATTTACTGCATGTATATAAAAGAAACTGAAGAGATTTGCATTGTTAACAATACATCGTGACATCCGAACAATGCATTATGACAAATGGTAGAATTGCAGTAACTGTGCTGTTATTTGGTCTAACTCATAATATAAAATGTGTTATTTAAGACGGCTGTGTCTTTTATGTGTAAAGTGAAACATAGAGTATTTTATTACATTCCTAAATGATGCTTTTATGGCGAAGGTATACCATGATTACTGTTTTTACTACAATTGTGTCAAACAGCGACGTGTGGCAGCTGTTAAAGTGGGCGTGGTTCTTGGTGACGGTGACAAGTCATGCACGTACACAGACATTAAATAAAAGTATTCTAACAGGTTCTTTATAATATGAATTAAATTGAAGTATTCAAGTGCTGAAGCGTTGCGTAACACACCTTTTATGCATATTTACGTACAATGCATTCGATCAACTTACCTCTAAAATTTAAGATAAAAATTGTATGTGCTCATATCAGTATATTTAATTGTCGCTTCCCTCTCGTTTTGCCTAGTCCAGCTAACATTATTTTTATGCAAGAATTCATTTATCCAGTCGTTAAACTTGGTTCAGCTTTTAATCGCTATTTCAATGTTTCATTAAACTTTCCTGATCTTTACCCTTCGCTGCTAAAGGCAGCAATTTAAAACTATCGGGTTATTTAACTTCTTTCATATTGTACATAAGCTCACACTCTCCATGGCCGTTTCTAAATCACGACTGCCAATTTTTTGTGTGCAAGTGCAAAACCTAACTGCATTGCGACATCTGGCTTCTCATTAAAGTTAGACGATACGACTTCTGGCAATGAGATCAACTCTGGACCAGTGCACTCTACACGCACACTGAAAAGAGCAACGTTGACGTGGGTGCTGCCGGCACAGCTTTGCTGTCTTGCCTGCAGTGATCTTTGCGTGTAGTGACCGGTTTGACTATCTGCAGTTAGGAATTTAACCGTAAATTTAACTGTTTCTTTTGTCTGTTTTCCTGTACTGAAGATTTTTCTAGTGTTACTTTAAAAACAGCGCAACTCGCTGGTTGTAGTATTTTTTGGGTATGTCGTTCTTAAACTGTAAGCTTCATTTTTTGCTTATCAGCCGTTCTTCATCACTAATAATACTTTTTATCAGGAGAATATTATTCATACTTTTGATTTTCGTTCAGTTAGCCTAATCTTAATAGCCAGGTGAATCTAACTCTTACCTTTAACTCTTGCCTTTGACTATCTTCTAAAAATAAGGTTAAAAGGAGTTTTACTTTTTGATACGCGTTTTGGTTTCTAGGTCATTAAACATTAATTTTTTCCCACTGCTTCTCTATGCCATGCTTTTCTAATGAATTTTACCGTCTGAAATCCTAAGAATTCTTGCTACCAATTTGGCTGTAAGTCTAATTATAAGTAAAATGTGGAGTTATTTGTGGAGTTGGTGATATCTATCCTGATTATATCTGGAATATTACAACTTCTTTATTAATAGTAAAAAGTAACTCAATTATTATTTCTCTTCACCTTAAATAACCGCTAGGATAATTGCGCTTGTTTTTCGGAACGTGAATTTTGGAAACTGTCAGGGAGCTGCCTTGTTTTATGGCAAAGGAGGGTTGATGGAAGTTAGTTTTCGTTGGAATCCTGATGATTCCCTCTACATAGCATTTTAGTTATCTTAAAATAACTTTAGTAGTCGAGGGGCATCAGTTGCTGGATCTGAGTTGCTGTGTTGAACTAGACATTCCATTTCTTTCGTAAAGCTCATTCTGGGAGAAAATCTCAGAAATAGTCTCTAACGCTGTTGAATTCTGTGACAGCTTGTTCTTGCGCAACAAAAATTTTCTTTGAATAAACTACATGTTATAAACCGTGGTTCATTATGATGATGAAACGTTCGAAGAATGAAGCTTGTGAACCTGCAGTTTCAGACGACTTTAGTTGGTGAAATTGGAAGTAAAAATGAGATTTCTGAAACTATTCTCGATTAACTTTAAAAAATAAGTTCCTTTCATGAAACTTCCGCTTAATCAAGGTCAGGGAGATTTGATTAAACTCTTTAACAAATTAAGCTTCATCCTTCAACGTTGTTTAAAGTTAGAAAATATAATTCGCTTAGTTGAGACGTAGGCTCGAACTTTTCTTTATGCAAGTTTACCTTAATTAGTGATCAAGTAACAAATATTTTGCTTATAGTGGTATGTAAATTACCATAGAATTGTTGTGTTCCGTTAAAAATTTTAACTGAAAAATAATATATTAAGGCTGTTGTGTTGGCGAATATCAATGTCATTGATTGGAAAATTTTGTCAACATTTCGATCAACATTTACTTCTCTTGTAACAACCTAGAATGTTGTATAGATGTGTGCGGGACTCGATCACTATTCTAGAAAGTTGGAGACATATAAGGAAAATTTCAAGATAAAGTTTTTCAGCTGTTGTGGAGTTCTCTATAAATAAAAGGCATTAGAATTCAGAGTGCTTGAAAATTGAATTTGCGAATGACTTGCGTTGTCTGACGCACTATGTTTTAAATTGCATTTTTTTTATGACATACATCTAATTGACAGGTGCTGAAAGACCTGCTGTGATTGACGTAGTCCGGAATTTTGTGAATCATGACCCAATCAGAAACGTCTTCACCGATCGGTGAAAATCATTGCAGTTTATTGCAGACATTCTTTGCAGATCATTGAAGATCTTCGCAGAAGTATCTGCATTCAGGGCGGATTTAGTATCTGCAGATCGCCATCGAATTTCTGCCAAGATCTTCACAGACCAAGAGCGAAAAATTTCATTAATCTGCAGTAAACTGCACTAATCAATGAAGATCTTTTGAAATAAATCTTTACCAATCTTTACCAAATAGGAGATGAAAACGCATGGATAAAATGCTGCACAGTATACTCGACAACAAAACAGTTTATCCTTCCGAAAATCGTACGTAAGCGTAGAGAGTCTCGCCCCTCTGTCGTAGAGGCGAACGTGTAAGTCGGGAGAAACCTTTCTCACACATACACTTTATTGAACAAAATGGCTGACACGCACTTACATAATTTATTTTCTAACTTTCAGCCTTACAATTTAGTCCAATTTCTTCACGTGCAAGTCGATTCAGAAATGCTCCCAGCATTTTTGTACTAATACACAACAATTCATTGAAATCTTTGCATCTTTTTAATCATAAAATGCAACGTAACTACACAGAAAAATAGATTTCAATGAACTGCTGTATGTAAGTACAAAAATGCTAGGAGCATAACTGAATCAATTTACACGTGAAGAAATTAGACTATTTCGTAAGGCTGAACAGATAGAAATGAAATTATGTAAGTGCGTGTCAGCCGTTTTGTTCAATAAAGTGTGTGTGAGAGAAGGGCTTCTCCCGACCTACACGGACGTTCTGCTCTATGACAGAGGGGCGAGACTCTACACTGACGTACGATTTTCCAAAGAAATTATTACAGCATGAGTTAGATCAGAAAACAGTTTAACCATTAAAACCAAAGCTAAACTCTTCGGTGAGAAAAGCTAAAACATTAGCACCTGGGACTAAAAATAAAACTAAACTACCAATGAAATCATTCGATACGGCAACACCCATTTGTAACAGAAATCTTTAGCAAATGAAAACTATAGGAATATAACACTTGTTATTTCTGACTTTGACCTTGTGTCAAGAGAGCAGCATGTCGCCCAAATCCCTCCCTCCCATAAATTTTTCATACGCACACATCATTGCTGGACACTATGCTAAGATTAGCTATGGCCTTAGCAGACCATCATTTTACTTTCTTGCCGTGAGACTGACTGGCCTACGGTAGAGTCAAATCTGGCGACTCAAGAGCCGCAGTTTATAAATAAAATGATGTAAAAATTGATTAGCCTCCTATTATCACGACAAAGATGTTCAAAGAGAGGAAGGATGAAGGCACCATTTTGTTTGGAGTTAATGGAACGCGGAATCAATGCACAAGGGGCATAGAAACAGTAAGCTAAGAAAGAAGTTGAAGAAGAAAGTAGAAGGTGCTCAAAATAAGGACAGCAGTGAACCGAAAAAAGATTGTCCGTAACAAAACCAAAATACTATGCTATTTCAACAAAAAGAAAGCCGACCAAACATTTAGCTCGGTACCTCACAAAATCCCCCTTGGAGCGCTAATTCCCAAATATAAAATAGGTGTACCCTCTTGAGGAGATTGATGTAAAAAAATCAGTGATTTGTGAAGTAGTAATTTTTTACAGTGGCCCAGGAGCTGCCAGTTGTTCACCTCAAATCTCTAAATTTAATAAAGTAAATTTCAATCATTTAATATTTTAACACATATCGTAACGTGTATATTCGTTTGATAGAAACGAGTATGGTAAATTTAATTGGTATACGCCTCTGAGGAATTTTGTCATCTATTTCATTTACGTGAGACAATTTATTTTTTCTTCATATCAACCATTATCCACTCGTTCATCAAAAATTTCACGAGATTTGTGAATTAGAATCAGTGTATGTTTACTTCAATAAGAATGGATTGCATCCATAACAAAAACCTAAAATATTATATTGGCGTTTGATTTCCCATTACACAAGCCAAGCTTCGTCCAGTGCACTTCCCTCTTCCTGTCTGCTCCGTTTATCAAACATGCTTTTTAAATTTTACCATGAACTGCACAAATTTTTGTTCGTAATTTCTAGGTATAGATGACAGATACTCTGACTTTGTGCGGTCAGCCTCAGTTAGTTTTGTCTTATGTTGTTTTGCAGAAATACCTGTATGATGACCACAGTAGAAGGTCGAAACGTCGTTTTTACTTAGCATGCTCATATTTTTATTCCAGAGTTGTCGTTTTTAAGATTTCCGATGAAATAAAATGGGATTTTAGATAAGTGGAGAAATCTTTAAAACTAGTGTAAAACCTAAAATAGAAAATACAGGTCGTGAGAGGCTGTTGCTATCAGGAGAAACGGTTCCATTACCTCAAAAAATTCCTCATATACAACAGTGCAAATATTCGGTTGCTGCGAACATTTCCTTATGATAAAGAGCTTTTGGCTTAAGCGTAGTTAAAATACACAATTTCGCCTAGCTAGTAAAAACATTTTCAAGTTGTCCGCCAATGCATAAATTTGCAAACAATGCAATGGGAAAAGGAATAGATTTATACCTTTAAAACGTGAACATTGAAACAACCAGTGTTCAGCAAAAACGAGTTCGCACGGCCTCCCTCGCTGACGACAGATGCACTACCAATTTCTTCGCACAGACGAGCCCACGTGAGCAGCCTGAGATCAAGTTCTTCAGGGTTCCATTCCTCGTCTTCGTGTCGCGAATCATCCGCCATTCTTCGCTCCGACGAAGGAAGAAATAATCTCAATATTAGCTGAGGTCCCGATGAAGTATCGGAAAAATTGTCAGACAGAGCCAGGCGGCACAGAGTGTTGGAGACTGAGAGGCAACTCTTTGAATCGGTCTTTCATTGTCAGAGTATTGCTGGGAAACCTCTCTAGTTATTCTTCAACTGGCTGCGCTCTATGTTTCCTATTTATTATTTGTAGTGGCCACTATTTCAATTTCGTTCCTTTATTTATTGTTCTTTGCATGGAGTTTGTCGCTTCTTATACCTACCTCGGTTTTTTAACTATTCTCTTAATAAAGGAAAACAAAGTAGGTTAACAAACGAAACTCTTAAATGTTATAAGGAAAAACCCTCGAAAAGTGGTCATTTGAGTGTTTCAACTTTAAAGTGACTAACGTCACAGCTAGAGTGACACTAGGCACGTCAATTTAACCTTATAACTTAAAATGTTAGACTTAGGCCGCTTCACTTAACGAGTCACTTTCAACTAAACCAATTTTATTTCAAATGTTTAATATCGTGAAAGTTGCTCTCAATTAAGAGAAAGTTAATATACTTCTTTCGGGCTTTGCCTTGCGTAACAATTAGTTTAACGCAAACAAGTTAACCTGTCCTATGCCAAGGATAGGTTCCTTCAACTGTATTTCCTTCCAATTTCCTAAAATAGCTTCCCAAGATAACTTCTTCTCATCTGTGCCAATGGTATTAAAGTTGAAGGTGAGCTAAGGCGAGGTTTAAATTGCGTACCTTGAAATATGTAAACTAAACGTGAAATATTTGCCACAAGTGGTTCCTTTGAGTCTTGGTCTGTAATTTGACTGTGTTTCTACAGTATTTCGCTCTGCGAGGAAAAAGCAAGAGCCCTGGTTATTTGAAATCTTCAACTGTCATAAAATTGATCTTCTCGTGTGCTGCACGGTATTTACGTCACAGTATTCTTAACTTGATGGAAGCCAAGCAGTTGTGCTTTCCGAAAGTTGACGGTTACGGGAGAGTGGTGTAGCCATTGAGCAAAGTTGTCAAACAATTGACTTACTGAAATATTGAAAGAAATTATTTTTCTCAGTTTAATTTAATTAGTTCCTTGCTTGTTCCAGCAGGAGGAGATATTCACGTGGTGCGAGAATCTTGCAAGCCTAAAGGGTCTTGCCAAATAAATTAAGAATTAAGTAAAAACCCTTCTCGTTGCTTGCATTGTCTTCTTTAAACCTTAAAATTTGGTTAGGACGATAATTGGTCTTGATGCGTCGCAGGAAATTTGCGACACTCGCTTCCGATGCCGGATGCCGAGACTTTCAATTGCGATGCATCTTCATCAACGCCTGAAGTAGCCTCCAGCGAAGATGATTCTCGTTTCCCGTGCCAGTCCAGAGCTCCTCTTGCCTTCAATCGCAATTTTGCAGTGCAATCTAAAAATGAAAGTGTAGCCATTGGATAATACTATACAATGAGGTAAAACTGTGAACCAATCAGCATATTGGTTATTATTCTAATATAAGTTAGCTTAAGCTTCCCTAACCACAAGAGACGTTCCAAAAAGAGGAATAATGAAGGGATCACCAAGCATGGACTTGTATATGCGGAATCTATGCACTACATGTGTTCCCACATGGGCCATCCCTGTGAGGTAACACCACTGTGTCAGTTAACTGAACACAATGCGCATAGAAACAACAGGTCAGAAAGAAAGTCTCGATAAGATCGAAGTTAAACAAGTAAGTAATAGGTTCCGAAGAAATGGATGGTACTGACCTAAAAAAGATGGTCTTAACAAAACAAA
This sequence comes from Platorchestia sp. MABIK, assembly GCA_014220935.1. Taxonomy (NCBI): domain Eukaryota; kingdom Metazoa; phylum Arthropoda; class Malacostraca; order Amphipoda; family Talitridae; genus Platorchestia; species Platorchestia sp. MABIK. The sequence continues at coordinate 71,822 of JACJUY010002383.1, read as the reverse complement.
AACTCACACTTTTCATCAAAGAGAAGGCCTACATAACCGTCAGTTAGGGCCCGTATATTATCCACCTGGGACCTCAATTCAATATTAAGATATACATTTTTTGATGACAGACCGTTTTAAGAGCAATGTTGTGGTGGATTTTAAAACGAGGAATAGTTTTGGAGCATATTTAAAATTATTCGACCATTTCATAGCATGATGTCAGTGGGTGATATGAAGGAGAAATACACAAAAAAACATTTATGTCAAGCAGAAACGAGAGGGCTTCCAGCCAGCTAGGTTCAAAGTACAATCTTGGTTAACTGTCAAGAAAACCTGTGTAGGATTCAAAAACATCAACAATCAAATGAAGGAACTTGAGAAAAAAGATTAGACTTCATGGAAAAATGAATTGTCAAGCTCTGAACACATACATGAAAAGCACATGCGATTAATACGTTTGTAACAGATCAGCATCGGTATATTGCATCAGAATAGCTAAGAGGCAGTGTTTGAATAAAATATTATAAGTTAAATTTATTTGGTTGAATTGATTATTTCATTAATGTTGATTGAGTGCATGGAATATTAAGGGAGATGTCCTTGCTGAAATCAACTGAATTGATGAAATGGCTTTAACGTTACTCTATGGAATTCAGATCTATGAGAATTTGCATACATATTCATTTTTGAAAATAAAAACAGGTCGTCTCTATAACTTTTCCCCACTTTCGACATAATTTTGTAGACAATGGGGGAAAGTGGTGTAGGGTGGGGTGGGGAGAGGGGAAGTGCTTACTTTTTCAGAGACGCGTTCTCAAAAAGTACTCATCTTGGAGCAATGATTTAGGTGTCATTGGATACGCAATAAGTTGCTGCATGATGAGTCGAAGGATTATTTCGAATTTCGCAATTGTTTAGTTACTATAAAATTTGAAACTTTTTAAAAAGTTATCATTTTTCCATTGATTTTCTCACGTAACCAAAAATTACTATGAATTAAAAAATCGTACGTCAGAAGATAGAGCAGCTTTTAGCGCATCTAATGAGACCTAAATCATTGCTCTACAATAATAACTCTCGGAGAAAATGGATTTTGAAAAAGAACCATGAACCCCACATATTCCCCAATTATCTCCGTAAAATTGGCAAAAATGGGAAAAAGTTAGCTACACAACCCCTATTTATATCTACAAATACATAGGTATGTCAATTTTCACTAATCTAAATTCTTTCGAAAGAACGTTACAGTCATTTTATTAAAATTAACTTATATCTTCCAATCTGTAATTCTTTAGTCAAATTTTTCCTATATAACTCAGAAACTATCATGAAAATCCAAATTCTTCTTCGACTTGTCATGCAGCAACCTATTGCGCATACAATGAAACCTAAATTATTGCTCTACGAAATGTAATTTTTGAGACGATGTCTCTTGAAAAGTGTGCAGTTTCCCCTACCCTTTTCCCCATTGTCTCCAAAATTTTGTTGTAAGTGGGAAAAATATATAGAGACCAAATTTACTTCCCAAAATACATTCGTATGCTAATTTTCATACATCTAGATCTCGTCCAACAAACGTTACAGCCCTTTCCTTGATTTTGGGTGAACGTCTCCCTTAAGTCCACTCACCAATGATTTGGACGCAGAATGGATGCACTCCTAATTCTTGTTTTTCTCGTCGCTGATTTTCACAAGCCCAGTGTAGTTGAACTGAACAGCATGCTCTCACATCATTCTTTTGAGGATGCGGCGTATGGTGCCTCTGCTGTTGCCCAGTCAGAAATTTATTCTGACCGACGATAATTTACATCTGAATTTACCGGTAATTATCATCTTCTTCTCCCTATAAACCGACGATTTATCGTCGGAATTAGTGTCACGAATGTCACATATTATCATCTGATTAACTGTATATTACCGGTTTTTACCGTAAATTTTGGACGAGGACAGACGAAAAACTTTAAAAAATTACCGGAAATTTAACGTTAAAAATAGCTACTCTAACCACAATATTCCGGGAGATTCATAAGCAGTGCGATGATTTTTCCCAAAAATTGCGAATTGCTTCCAAAAACAATAAGCCACATCTCGTGAAACGCATCTGTCCAATTACCGTGAATTTGAAGACTTCACAAAAATTCTCGAAATTGTTTAAATTCAACAAATTTGTTTAATACTGTATATATTTCATCATGTTTCTTACAAATTGCGATAATTGAACAGATTAGTATTACAGGGTGAGGCCTATTGGAACAAGTAACAATGCATTATTAGAAAAAATAACTGCGATGCAGATGAATGCTACAGTAAGAGGGCTCAAATTGTCATCTTCATCGTTAAACACGAGACTATTACGATAAGTCTCACAGTACAATGTAAAGTCATTTCAAATCGCCACTGATTTATAAATAGGTTAAAACATTACAGATGTTCAATAAATATGTTTATTTCAATTTCAACAGCCGACATTTGACTTTTGAAATAAATTCCTACAAAAATATCTTCGGCACGCAAAGAATTCCCTCACAGGTGGTTTGTAAGACTCATCACTGCAAACACTACGTATATTACATTATTTTAAAATTAACTACCACCACAAAAGGACTCATCAAGCAACCAATTACTAAGAAAATTTTACCATTTTAAAATTAAATTTGCACACTTCCATTCTTGGACATCAAATAGCTACAATGACCAACCCTCTCAACCACTACACATCTTCGTCCTTTAATTGGGATGAGGAGACGACCGCTAGGGCCCGCACTTATGCTATCGAGTCGCAAGTAGCAGAGGGCGGGGTTATACTCCACAGCCATACCTCTTCAGAAGAAGTTTCTTTCCACCTCCCGCCTCTATGCGCCTCCGACGTTTGAACTCTCTAAAGGATTCTTAATTTACAAAAAATTCACATCATAAACAAATGAATAACTCAAATTTTCCACATGAAACTTTTCCAAAAAACTGGTGCTATTAGGCACAGAAATTTTCGTAATGCCGAAACCTCCTGTTCGATTAAACGAAAATTAAATCCGCATAAAAATTTTAACATTCACTGAGTTCTTTTTGGTACCAAAAATAGATGTACAGATACCACATCAAATTAGTACGATCAGTAAGTACTAGTGTCGAATGATTTCATTAATTCGCGGATGAAAATATTGTTTTGACATCCGTTTTTTTGACATTCCAGCCACTGAAGTTTTCGCAATACCGAAACCTCATGTTCAATAAAAAAAATGAAATCCAAAGAAAAAAGCGAAACACAGTGGGGTCCTTTTTGGTACAAGAAATAGATGAACAGATCCGACATCAAGTTAGTACGATCAGTAACGACTAGTTTCAAGATTAGATTAGATAATAGTTTAGTTTTCGCCTCCCAAATCGCTACAAAAAAGCGTATCGAAGAGAGGAAAGAGGAAGGCACCATTTAGTATAGATTTTAGGGAATGCGGAATCTACGTACAGGGGGCATAGAAACAGAAAGTTTGGAAAGAAGTTCATGAAACAAGATGAAAGTTGAAGAAGACAATAGTAGGTGCTGAAAAACAGGATAGCAGTGAACCGAAAAAGGTCGTCCTTAACATAGCAAAAAAGACTTTTTTATTCCAACAAAAAGTAAGCCCACCAAACTCTCAGCTCGGGCCCTCACATCTTCCCTCTGGCAGCGCTAATTCTCATAGATCCAATAATTGTATCCCCCTGAGGAAAGGCCTAGTTAAAAATGAACTCTTTAATTCGTAGATGAAAATGTTATTTCGACATCCGTTTTTTGACATTCCAGCAACATAAATTTTTGTAATGCCGATAATACCTCATATTTTGAACCTGCAAACTATTCCACGGAGGCCGGCACAAGAACATCAACGTATTCGTGATGAATTCAAGAATTACAGAAATAAGTTACACAAATTATCTCCAAGTCCCATTACGAGTCATTCTGCATAAATAATGGCATAACAGCGAAAATTCTGTGTTACGATTGTTAACAGGTACGTACTTTTGAATTAAATGGAAAATTATTTCAGCAACAGATTATTTCAAAGTCGGCAACCTAGAAGCTATGGTACCTCATAAAGAAATTAAATTTACAGGCACCATAAGTACAATTAGACTGACGCCTTGCTTTTAATAAATCTATAAATGTTAAAACACAAGCCCTCGCTCCTTTTCTAGATCATGGGAAACTTTTTGGTTTGGGATTAGGCATGAGGACATGACGGCAGAAACCCTGAGATTTACACCCTACATTTAAGACTACCAATCATGCACTGCCAAGTCAGTCGCAGTGTTCCCAACTCTATATCGCAGCAAGGAGCTAGATTTCTAACAGAAATCCACAATAGATAATTGTTGAATGATATATTTTGTTTTGACAGTAAATTACAACAAATAAAAAGTCAGCATAGCACGTTAAAGATATTAAAGAGTGACGTGCAAGTATGGACTAAATTGATTTAACAAAAAAGTGTTTATTCATCGGCGTTTGAGCGTGGCAATGCTAATAAATTCATTGCTATGGAAGAAACGTGATTGAATGGATTGTTGCCTGCAGCACTTTTAGATTCAGTTACTTCTGCCTAAAGTTCTGTCGTGGGTTCAATATTATTCTACTGTAACAAGCTCAGTTTGTTTCAGGCTACTTCAATGCTTTACATTTTTTTCCATTGTAAGTTATGGCAGAATAAGGCGCTTGCGTTTTAGCTGATTGAGGGAATCAATTATAGGTTTCTTATACAATAAAATTTACATTTCTGAGCGGGGCTTGTGCACAAGCATTAGATACTGACCATTGAATTGAGTGGCATAAGCATCGGACCGACTTGTGTCGAAACATCCTTTCTCAATGATTTGCTAAAATATCTCACCAATTAACTTTTTATCTGATGTCTCAGTGCTTTCAGCAATTAGTATGCTTAACTTTTCTGAGATATATCAGCACACAGTTTACTGACAAAATGAAGTGAAAGAACATTCACAAAAATTTCCCCGCACTTCGTGAAATGAAGTTTGATGCCCAGTGCCGTTTTACTGTCAGTAAATGAACTACAACACACTCACGAAAGATGGTCAGCAATTGCGAAGGAACTATATTCTGCGATATGCAAACATAATTTACCCTCTGCTACACTCTGTAGCGTCTTTATCACAAGCTGTGATTTTTGGCTGATGAGCACTCCCGGCAACATGCGAAAAATTGTTCGTGTTTTTGGCTAACATCATGTTTTTTTAGTGCACACAATTTTGCGTTTATGGTACATTTACAATAGTCCTAATATGCCTTTGCATTGTCAGCATGGTAGGGCAGTAGCAGTAGCCTCTAAACTCAGGAAAAAACTTCCAATTTTATCGAAAGTATTGCGTGTACTACTTAAGCATAATAAGTGATTACGCCACACTTTTTAACACACGCTACTCACTGCAACCAACCCATGACTGGCTGCCGCTGGCATGGAATGATGTGTCACTGAAAAAAACGTTACCTGTTCTGAACTTGACCGCTAGAAATTATTTCATTAGTTCGACAATTATTTATAATTAAACATGGTTGCGCCTACAATATGAAAGTAGGTAAATTATAGCCAAATCGTACTTCAAATACTCTAGATTTTCCGCCAGGAGCTAGATCGTGATTTTTAGGAGCTAGTTGGAATCTCAATTCTCTAGAACTAGCCGAAAATCCGCTAAATTGGCAAAACTGGTCAGTCGCCATGAGTTTTTCAAGCACGAACGTTGGCACCGACGACACGCATGGCGAACGGGTGAGAGGCATTAGATCAGGGGGTTTAGGGGTTTTTTGAAGAGGCGGGGAGGGAGAAAGGGCGTTGCCCTGAGGAAAGCACCCTCTGTCTAAACCCAGCTTAAGGGAGGAGCATCATGACCTGATGTCGATGAAGCTAGCAAATAAGGCGACTGAGAAGCGGTCAAAGTTATCGATAAAGAAGCACGTAGACTTTGAGGAAGTGTACTGGTTTCATCCAACCACTTTTCTGATTCAATCCATCGTCTCTGAGCCAGCCCAATCGTTGCAACGACGCAGGACCTCTTAGATGGTTGACGCCTTTAGTTTTTTATCTTCATCATACCCGACTGCAGCTAAAGCATCTGATGAATTGAAATACATTAGTAAATATTAACTGAGCAAATGAAAACAAAATAAAATAAATTACCATTTGCCGAATGACTGTGTTCGGAGCAAGCGAGGCTAGCTCTACTTGTGATAGCAACATTTGGCCCATCTGGCTTTGGCTGCAATCAGAGAATAAGTCGATTAACCTAACCCTGATTACAACACTTGATATCGGTCACCTATTGGACAGCTGGGCGTTAAGTTATTGATAATTTATTTTTATAGGAAACTTTGAACCCATTTGGCTTTTAAATTTGAATCAAATGATGTTCTGTGGATAAACAAACTGATATTAAAACGTAACATTGAGAACTGTCATCCATGCTATGCTCAAATTTATTGAATCATGACCAATTCGTAAAAGAAAAAACAGATTAGTCATAATAACATCAAATTATCGATTCTGCCCGCTGCAATGCTAATACGTAGAATAAAAAGAAGAACCAGAGTAAAAACGAACATTACATTTATTGCAAACGTTTCGGAATAAAAATTCCATCATCAGTGCTGAAACGGGAGAAAAGATAAAAATAATTTGTCTATTTTACAAAACAAAAATCATATATATATTCCACAAACCTACCTACCAAATTTAGGTAGGTTTGTGGAATATATATATGATTTTTGTTTTGTAAAATAGACAAATTATTTTTATCTTTTCTCCCGTTTCAGCACTGATGATGGAATTTTTATTCCGAAACGTTTGCAATAAATGTAATGTTCGTTTTTACTCTGGTTCTTCTTTTTATTCTACGAATAAGATTCTCGAAGAATCGCCCTATTGGAAATATAAATGCTAATACGTTTTCAAACGTTGCAACCGATGTGCCAGTATTTGTCATAAAAAATTTCTATCAATAGAAGGATGGAAGCCTTTAGTGTACTAGTCGACACGCTTTCGAAAATCAGGGGTCTGTACCGCAGGAGTAGCCTACTGGACTGGTGTCGTTTTCCTGGTTCACTCGCTTGGCTCATGTAACGAGTGAAAGCGACCACATACAGTAGTCCTGTTCTCTCTTCTTTCGAACGGCAGCGGTGCGTTACCAAGAAGTGGACTACTGCCCAATTGAAAATCGAGGACGCATCGCCGATGTGTTATGGCCTGTCAAGGGAGAACCTAAGGGACGTATCATCGGTAAATCGCCTCCGCATCGTAGGCGAAATGTCCACGTAAGGACGAACTTTTTGGCCCAAATACGTCCGTGGCCAACCGCGAAGATCGTGCATCCTACGTCTCCACTCGTCTGATTTCGCCGGCGATACGTACATAATTTGCAGCTGGCCATCCTTAAATTTACCGTTAAAAAAAACTCTCGGTCGAGCACGGTCGAAATTCATCGCCTCTGAACGACCCCAGATGTAAGATAAATAATAAATATATATATATATATATATGTTTGCGCTTACACATATATACATACACACATATATATATACATATATACACATAAATATATATATATATACTTACAAATATAAGCAATTAAGTATATATTTGAGGATCGTTCAGAGGCAATAATCTCGCTTGTGCTCGGCCGAGAATTTTTTAAATCATCTTATTCAGTGATGCCAGCTCCAAATTATCTCTCAATCTCTATAGATATATATATATATATATATAAATATATAAATACATTAAGGAGGTCTTCGGCTTACGAACGCGTCCCGTTCATACGGACTTTCGTAAACCGGTTTGGTACACAAGTCAGAACTTAGGCCAATACACCACAGAAACATGCCCTTAAACACATAAATTATGCTAACTAATGATGAGAAAATGTACATAAACCAGTTGATCCGTAGCATTAGATGTATTCAGCCACCCGATAAAAAAACTTGTTCTTTGCGCTCTTCGTAGCTACGAACGGATCGCTGTAAAACGGAACATGTATTAGTAGGGCCTATGGACACTCGTTCGTAACAGCGAATTGCCGTAAGTCGAAATGCCGTAAACCTGGTACTCCCTGTACATTCGCTGAGCGTAGCCAAATTGTCAATGACTAATCTAGGTATAAATAAAATAATCGATCGATAAAAATCCTTTATTAAAAGAATTTCGAAGCGTGAATTAGAATCTACGCTATTTAAAGGAAACAGAGAATCTGCATAACCGAAGCGCGTCTACAAACCTTGTGCACAGGCACAACATGCTAGGAAAAAATTTATAGATGAGATAAATGTGATGAAATTTGGAGAAGAAAGTAAAAATTTATGAAAAAAAATCACAAGTGAACCGGGAAAAGATGGTCCGTAACAAAACATTTGGCTCTATTATTAAAATTGATGAGAGGCCTACCTAACCTTCTGCTCGTGCTCACAAATCTAATTCCTATTGATACAATAGAGCTAGTTTCTATAGATACAATTACAATAGCGCTAGCTCCCATGGATACAATAGTTGCATGCCCTGAGGTTATGCTATGAGAACATTTAAGACTCCAAGTTAGAGAATGGCTAATGAATTCCCGACTAACTCTGACACTGACAGTGGATCACCACAGGCTTGTGCCCGATTTTCAGATGCTGGAAGAGAAGTTACTGGTCTCCTGCCTCTCCATCGTTGTGTAAACGAATATAACTTGGGAACAATGCGAACTGTTTTAAAAGAATTAATACCATCATTTAACATCTAGGACCTGGACAATAATGCAATTATCACTGACGAAGCAATACTAAATTTAACTGAAATTATAACGACCGCATACAACCAATGTTGTCCAATGATCACCCGCACAATTACGTCGGAAAATAGACAAAAGCCCTGGATTGCAAAAGATATCGTGATCAATATAAAGAAACGTCAAGCGTACCTAGCCTCACTATACGAAGGACGAATATCTCAAGAAACGTATAAGAGATTTATGAATCATGCGACAAATCAAATACGAACATCGAAACTAAACCACTTTACGCGCAAATTTACTGAATACAAAACCACAGTAGTAATAAAAAAACTTGGCGCCTGCTTTATTCAAACCATGAACCGAATGATAATGCTACGAAAACAATTGAGTCCATCGTTCAAGAAAATGTCAAATATCACGAGAAAAAAGACACTGGAACAGTGTTTAACAACTTTTTTTTAACATAGGGAAAAAAATAGCCGATAGTGTTGCAAGTGAACCTACAGACCACTTGCAATACATGGACCATGTCCGCTAACACAACTCTTTTTTTCACGCCAACTAATCCCTCCGATGTAATTACGTGCATAAACAACTTGAACAATAAATCGAGTGGATTGAAGACGTTCGCGGCTAAAGTTTTTAAGGCAGTAGCTGATATAATACACCTTACATATCTACTATTATCAACCAATCACTTTTTCCAGGTATCTTCCCCAACTCTCTCAAAATTGTCAGAGTGACCCCTATTTAAAAAGTGGTGATAAAAATTGCATTAATAATTGTAGACTTATCTCTGCACTGCCAATTACTGGCAAAACATTCGAAAAAAATTGCGTATAAGAAAAGTGTATTCTTATATTGAATCAAAATCTTTTATCCATGACAAACAATACGGTTTACGTTCTAAAAAATCGACGACACAGGCTGTATTAAATCATTTACAATACCTTCATTCTAATGTAGATAAAGGATATCTTGTTTTCTCCGTATTTCATGACTTTCGAAAAGCATTCGATTGCGCAGACAATAACATTCTACTATCGAAACTACAGTGTTATGGCATTATAGGAGTTACACATGATTGGTTCAAATCATGCGTAACAAATCGAAAGCAATATATTGGCATTGACGATGCACAATCGGAACTGCTGACAATCAGCCATGGAGTACCGCAAGGGTTGGTCTTTGGGCCTTTCCTCTTTTTGATCTTTATCAACGATATTGTTAAATCTACTGTATGCATCAAATTCATACTTTTTGCCGACGAAAGCACGCTCTAAGCGGCTCATACAAATGAAAATCCAGTTTTGATTGCAGAGTAAAAATAATGAGCTGTAAAATTTTTCAATGTGGCTTTAAAGCCAATTAAATATGCCTCAATATAGATAAGGCATAATACATAATATTCTCATACAAGAGAAGCATGTCTTTTCCACCCATTAAAATTGGTGATGGTGAAATTGAACAAACCAACTCTTGTACATTTCTGGGCATTATATTAGATAAATATCTAACATTCAAAACGCATATTGCATATATCATTACTAAATTATCAAAATCTTTTGGAATCCTTCGTAAAGTAAAAAATTAACTTCCTGAAGAAGCCTTAAAAATACTTTATCGGAAGATCATTTCACCATATCTGCAGTACGGGATAGAAGCTTGGCACGGAACTCATAAAACTGAAATCAATCTGCTTTTTGGATTGCAATATGGAGCCATTCGAGCGGAAATGAAATTAGAATTTAATGCTCATACAAATGAATCATTCAAAAGCTTAAAAATACTCAAGCATTTTGATCTCTACACTCTCTCCATATGTAATTTCATGTATAAAACACTAACTAATGATGGCGACATAGAACTCAAACAAATATTCACTGCTCAAACTGGTCATCATGATCATATAACACGAAACAGAAGTAACTTCATACTTCCTCATTCTTCAAACTCATGGTCAGAATGCAGTATCCTCTTCATTGTAACTAAGAATTGGAATGCAATCCCTGCTGAAATCCGTGAAAAAAACACATACAAAGCTTTCAAAACATCTCTTGAATCCCTCTGTTCAGGTTCCGGATATACGACTCGGGTGAACCGGTGGTGAAAGAAGAATGAGGTTTTACAGTTCACTTAAATTTCAACATTTCAAAGAAAATTTAGTGCAGAGCACATAACGAATACACAAAATTAGAAATGAATACAAGATACAATAAATACGGGCACCCGCACAGCTATAGTTGAATTTAAACAATATGTACTTCACGCAAAGCTATAACCATAGTACAGCCCCAGCAACGAAATAAAAAACTCCTTAACAATGCAGTTAGAGTCGACTGCTGGGAGCCGGCCTGATCTTCGCTTCCAGTGTATAAAGCGAGGTTGTAGATCGAATGAATGCAAAAGACGCGAAGTCAAGTCCACGAAAATACTCGCAATTATAGAAGCCAGGAAATTAACTAGTTTCCAGAAACCGCCACCAGCAGCAGCCTCTGGCTCACTTCGGATTTAAACTCGAAGTTACGCGGAACAAATATTCTTCTAAACAAACAGGAACCGGTTGGTTGCGGCTGGGCTTGCCCGGAGTATCCCAGTTTGGTGGTCGACTGATGATCTCACTGAAAAATATACTGAAACGAAAGTGATACACGCTAAAAATACAAAATAATGAAAATATTAGCAGGGCTATTACGTCAAAACTAACCGATAAACAAAGCACAAAAGTTTCGTTACCAAAAACGCACCTTCGCCTCCTGCGGTGACAGCTGAAGCCATGAAAAAACACTCGAATTTCTCTGACTATATAACACGATGTGTTACATTCAGCAGGTATGGTTTTTAACGCAATAATACACGAATGAAGACAAACGTTCGAACATGAAAGCAAGCTGTAGCACAACACCTGGCGACATAAATTTAGAAAAGTTAAACCCGAAAACCCTTCAATACCTCCGGCTTTCCATTTCGTGACACCCTCTTCCTATCGAAATATTAATCAAATATGGTGGTTTAAGTCAATTTCTTTTTCTTGTTGTACGCCTTATCTTGATAAGGTAATCTGCCATTATAATAATTTAGATCTTACGCTTCTAATCATTTGTATTGAATATTCTGTTCCCAACTAGCTCAGATTAACTAGTTCATTTTATTAAAAAATTAAGCATCGAAACATGACCAGTCATGTATCCCCCTAGGTCATGGAAATTTGATTGAACAAATCTGTACGCTTTAAAAATAGCTTGATGATAGGATGTCCTAGAAGTCGCTGAACTTATTCGGGCCCACAAGTAGTTATACTCAAATATGTCCATCGTACTAGACCTAAGATACAATCTATTGCTGTATCACTTGTGGTAGATAAATTGTTTAAATTGTTTAAATGACATAAAAGCATAATCTAATACACCCTTACAACCTTGCATACGCACGTGAAATATTTGCAATATTTTTTTGTCTGGTATTACGTACTCTACCAAAAATTTTGTTTCGAACATTCAAACGCTTCTGTCCTAGGTGAATTCACCCTAAAAATTTTTTCACTCAGCTGAGTCATTCCAAGTTCTGGTGACTAATGTTGCATGAGCTGGTGTGACGGTGTTCTTCGCAATCATTGTGGTAGGTAAATTTTGACTCCTATTCATTAATTGTGATCCGGGATGCTTGAATAAACTATTTCTTGCAGTTTCATGAGTGATTATCAGACAATTGGCGGAATTATTAATATTATCGTGCATGTTTCACGTAGTGAACTGTTAACTTAACACTCGAGACTAATACAGGTTTGTTGTGTTAGCATAATTTATATAAGGGCATATTTCCGTGATGTATTGGTCTAAGTTCAAACTCACGCACCAAACTGGCCAACAAGCGTCCGTAAGAATGGAACTTTTCCGTAATCCGAAGTTCTCCTCGAAATATACATGATTCGAGGCTGCCATGGTTCAATTTGACGTTTAAAAAACTCGGCTGCGCGTGAGCCATAGCAGCGTAGAATTGTTGACTGGGTCCTCTGGATTCCAATCGAAAATTCATTAAATTCAAAAATCTATTGGGGAGCCAGTGAAAACCATTAATTATTTATGGGAAAATTAGTTGGCCTTCGCGTTAGTTAGTTATACATAATTTTAAGTGCTTGTGTTCAGGCTTGTATTTCTTTGTTCTCACTGTGCATTTTTTTTTTTTTTGTACTGGTGACATGTATCTATAATTGTGTGAGTGACAATCTTGAGTTATAATCTTTACAGAATACAAACATTTTGAATCTTTGTGATAGTCATGACTTGAATTTTTTAGTACATTCACAACAAGGATCAAACAAGTTTCTGAGAGAAAGTCGAAGATTTATTCTCCTTTATGGTTCTAAAAATTCAAAATCTAATTTCAAATTCATTTGGTAGTTTTATTTTAGCAAAATCTTAGTAATTTGTGCGGTTAAACTTAATAAATATGTTAATTTGTTCCCATAAGTAAATTTGTTATAAGTCATTCATAAAATTTCATCGAGATGCAAATAAACTTGAGCCCACCTATTTCTTCTACCCTTTCCATAATCCTTGAATTTCTGAAAGGAATGAATGAATTTATTATTTTTTATATGTATAGGATAGCTTAAAATAGTACTAAACTGGATTGTGTGTTATTTATATTAATACCATTTATGTATTTGGGACTAACTTTTCCCCTGTTTCTGGTCAGGATCTCCATTTTTACTTACAGTCTTCTTGTGTAGATTATTTAGCTATCAGAGAGCAGAGACAAAAATTCTCTATGGTGATTCATTGTCTACAGCTTCTGAGAGTGAGGAAATTCAAATGCAAAGAGCTCAATTCATTTAATCTGAGAAAGTATATGATTAGTAGTATATTAAAACTATTTATAGCTTATATAGTCCCCTCACGGCGACACTGTGATAGTATCTATGTGAAGGAGATTATTGAGCGCATGAATAGGTAATCCATTTTTTCACTTGAATAGAATTGGTTTATTGTTATTTAAGGGCCTACTCTTTTGTTTCACATGTATAATTTTTTCAGCTCTGATCACATGATTTACAAACTTTTGTTCTTCTTTGAGCTTCCTTCCTGACTTGCTGTGTCCATGCATTTGGTTGTCTTGTGTGGGAACCCACCTCATGCATTGATTGCCTGTGTACGTGTTCATACTAAATGATGCCTTCATTGTTCCTCTCTTGAGATTGCATTTGTTGTGGCTAGGGAGTCTTAACCCGTTCAGTATAAAAATTCAAATGGAAAAAGGAAAAATTTCCCGTAAAAAATGTATAAGTAGCTTGAAATACAAGTGAAATTGCCTTGGTGTGGGAAGTTTTTGCTTAAGCCAGAGTCTACTTCTTTATTTTAATTTTAAAAACTATGAATCTTTAGAGCTCTACGCTTGGCGAGAGAAATTTTCAATATTGAGAATAAAGTGTTTGAATTTTCGAAGAAATCATTTATAAGTTTCTGCCCAGACTTATCAGAAAACGAGGTTAATTAGAAAGGTTTTGGAATATGTTACACAAACCCTGTGGCGTGAACTTAGAAGGAATCAATGGTAATTTATGCGAGGTGGCATCAGGAATGTCTAAAAAATAATTTCATGAATGCTATTAATTCCTCTAATCTTATTATTTATTTCTAAATATTCCCCAATTAGTTGAATTGCTTTAATATTATGTTAGATGTCCTAACCTGGAAGCATTAGCCATCTGGGAACTAGAGTAACCATCAATACCCTATGGGTTTCTGAGTATAGCTACCTGTGGGCTCGAATAAGTTCAGTGACTTTTGGGTTTACAAGGAGAATAAAAATTTTACTTATAGCAAAAACCTACGCTGAATTTATGAAAAGGAAATTGAATTTGAGCCATCATTCTCTGTTCACATAAAGGAAACAACAATCTTGGATTCATGGAGGTAAACAATTTACATTCACTTGATTCTTTTTCAAGTTATATTCATGAACATTGGCAGCATGAAGATGATAGAATTATTTTTGTGAACTCAATTCAAGTAGTTCTGGTGGAGAGTTTAGTAAATAAAGATTTAGTGTAAGTTTTGAATGGCCGGAAGTTTGAATCTTCGGTTATTCGATGCTAATTTTCAATTTTTTCGCTCGGTAGCGATCTGAGAATTCAACTCGTCAAGTGTGTAGTAGATTACACGACTACATGCCTTACGGGTTGGGTTTTAGATTGCTACTGAGAACGCCGGAGAGCGGCTTTCAACTCCGCAAGTTTTGGTGAATCAACTGATGGTGGAACTAATCAGCCTTGCTGTTCATTTGATGCTGCAGATCATGGTTCTGGTCCAATCAGTGAATCAAATGATAGTGGAACTAATCAGCTTTGTTGTTCATCTGACACTGCAGATCCTGGTTCTGGTCCAATAAATGAAGAACTAGAGGATGCTGATCATATCAGTTCCCTCAATATTGATGAAAGGTGTGCCTCCTCCAAGGAAGAAGACTTCATGTGCAGTGATAAATTGGACAATAGACTACCTAAGAGTACCAGGTACAAGTGTTACAAGCTTACCCCACTATTTAAGTGAATTTTTTCGAGGACTAGTTGTCACTTCGAAGGCTTTTTGCAATAATGAAGTGAATTTAACAATTTCTAGAATGCACAGGGGAAGGTATGCTCATTTCAATGACAGGCGTGAAATGTTAAAAAAACATGAGTATCATTTTGGTGAATTAAAAGTGTTAAAGATGAACATCAACATAGACGGAATTCCCTTGTTTATTGATTCTAGAAAATATCATGTCTACCGACTCTTGATTCACTTATGTCGTCAACTCTCAAAAATCTTAGGCAGTAGGATTTATTTGTCTTAATCAGAAGAATTCAATAAATGCCCCATGTGAATGATTTCCTTGCACAATTTGAAGATGAAATGAAGAATTTAACAGATGAAGATTTAATCATTAACAATCGTCAAATAGCAGTTGAGATTTAAGCATTTGTTTGCGCTGCTCCAGTTCGGTCAGATTTAAAACTTACTGTAAATCATAATGCAGATAACAGTGGTGAGAGATGTCATCAGAAAGGTTCGTGTGCTGGCAGTCATGTTGTTTTGTAAGAAGTGAATAGAAATCTCCGAACAGATGATGAATTTAAGGAAAAATCAGACCCGAGTCATCACAAAGCTCGAGGCCGTCCAGTTCTTTCCGAATTGAAGATGGGACTATTTGGCTCATTTGATTAAGATTACATGCACTTGGTATTTTTGGGAGAAATGCGGCGGTTTGCTGCTCAGATTGAAACGCTCAAAAAAGGGTGATTGCCTAGAGCAGTGGTTTTTAACCTGTTTTCTCTCACGCCCCCCTTTAGGATACATTTTTTCCTTCAAGCCCCCTTAGTTTTTTTAAATAAATGTGGCGCTTAGGTTAAGGCAGAAACAAAAAAAAAGGATTTTCTGTTGAATCTATTGATTAATAAACCTAAAAATGAAGAAAATTCAGAGAAAAATTAATCATCTTTACTAAGAATACGTTTCGAAGTCCTGCTCTATCATCATTTCAAAAAACAAAAATCATTACATCTGAAATAAAATTTTAAAGTACTACGAATTGTAGGTACTAAAAATATATCATGAGTAAAAACACATGGTGTTTTTTTTTCGGTACAAAGATATACGCTTACCAATGATGTGCGAGCCTCTTTGGAGTAGTCATATAGTTGTTTGTGTGCTGTGCACATCTTCGTACGTCGGCATGAAGTCATGAAATTTCTATATCAGAGTGGCAGAGCAAAGAGGTAAAATCTTCCGTACTGGTAATCAACTAGCACACCCATCGCATGCTGCAGTGCGAAATCATTCAGGGAAAATGCAATGTCCCTATATCTCCTGCCGATTTTAAAATTTTACATTCTGCTTTGACCCCTCATGACCTTAAGATTTTAGAGTCTTTGCATGTTTTAAAGCGAAACCCTGATTTGAACAATATAGCCAGTTCTTACCCTTTGCAGATAGTAAATAAGTGGAAACCATGTCATTACCAGCTCAAATTAATTTCATACTTTCAATTTACGAGTGTTGTTTGTGTGCTTCTCTGTTTTTTTTTGTTTTTTGTGGGATATTTTGTATTTGTACTCTCATGATGTATTTTATGTACCTGCAATTCCATATGCTTTGATCTTTTATTTCAGACGCAATAATTTTTGTTTTTTGAACTGATGATTGAGGGGGACTCCGAAACGTATTCTGAGGAGAGATGATACATTTTCTGGGAATTTTTTCCGTTTTCAATATTCTTTTATGGTTAGGGTTAAAGCAAACCACTGACGTGCTCAGATCTATTGATTCTATCGTTAAGTAAAAAAAAACTTCCTGCAGGTTTTAATCAACTGAAATTTAACATTACCATTTAAAATAAAGATTGCTTCGTATATCTATCCCAAACGCCGGTAGACAGGATACACAACGAAGTTTCGACATTTCAATCTTAATACGACATTCTTCCTCTTTGACGTTAATCGCATCTGACATTTTAACCACCACCTATAACGCTGAGGCTTTCGTCTCTCTCGAGTGGAGCGTCGCAAAACCGGGGTGCTCCTTTCGGTTTGGTCAGAATTTTTCATACTCGGCTGGTCCTCCACAACAACCAATTGCGGGGTTTACTTGTCCACTTCTGGTGCCTCAACGGGCGAGTAGTTAGGTGCCTCACTTTGGCGATTTGGCTATAAGGAACAGGGCGCTTAGTCTTTCAGGGAAACGGTGTTTTCCCGACCGTTCGGACACTTGATGTGGGCATACGCGGTATTCGCCTTCACAAGTTCCACTTCGTCCACCAATGGCTTTTCTTTGCGAGTCCGACCGAAACTGCGCATTAGTACTGGAGCTTGGGTCATAAGCCAAGATGGGAGTGATGTACTTTGACAAGATCGTCTAGGGAAATTGAAAAATCGTTCATGTGGCGTAGTATTAGTAGACGTAGAAAATAAAGAGCATATCAAATGGAGAGCTTGCGGAAGAAAGGATTCCCATTTGTGTTCATCTACGCCATAGGTCTTCATGGCCAATTGAATACATGTCCAAATGACGCCGTTATTTCTTTCAATTTAACTATTCCCGGTTGGATGATTTGGAGTTGTTTTATTAGTTGAAACTCCTCGATTGATGAGGTATTCTCGAACTTCACGAGATAAAAATGCTTGCCCAAAATCAGAATGCACAAAGTTTGGCATTCTGTACAAAAAAAGATGGTGTCTAGAGACCTCACGACAGTTTGAGATGTCATATTTTAAGGTACCATTCGAGGCCAAATTGGGCCCCGCGACACCTCTAACTCAAATTTTTTTTTTGTTGAAAAAGGATCCTTATGGTATGGGTTATTGTGCCGTGAAATATTATGGCGCTACGGACACCAGAACCCCTCCCCCAGGGGGGGTCCAAAAGGGGGCCAAAATCATAAAAAAATTGCGTATGTTTCTTTTTTGTCGAAAAAGGATCCTTAGGGTATGGGTTATTGTGCCATGAAATATTATGGCGCTGCGGACACCAGAACCCCCGCCAGGGGGGTCCAAAAAGGGTCCGAAATCATAAAAAATTGAGTGTTTCTTTTTTGTGTCGGAAAAGGATTCATTCAAATCGTAACTACTCATTGAATTTTGATGCTAGAACAAAACCAAAGACAGTTTTAGAATCCTTTGAACATTTTTAACAAAGTTATAATTTAAAATTTGAACATTTGGAATTTTTTTTTGTGATCTGCGAAACTTTATAATAACATCTTAAACCATTATTTTTGGGTTTGGATCCATATAAATTTTTTGGTTTACTCAAATTTGAATGCCACCTATTATAACTTTGTTAGAAATATTCCAAGGATTCTGAAACTGTTTCTGGTTTTGTTCTAGCATCAAAATTCAATGAGGAGATCCGCCTTGAAATATACATAAAAATGTATAAAACTCATTTTTAGTTAGAAAAAACAACTAAGGCCTAAATCAAAAACATGACCCGATTAAAGAAGGTTGACTTTCAAAAAATACATATACCGACCAATTTTCGAGCAAATCGGACGAACAAAGTTGAAAATCTCGGACCTATTTAAATGAGGTACATGGTGAGTACTCAAATAAAATATGTTTCTATTTGTTTTACGCACGATATTTCTTGTGTTACATTGAAATCTACAAGGAAAATATTGCACATCATTCGCACATGAAAATAGATCAAAGAAACTGCATTCATGTACATAAATTGTCAGTGATATTGCAATTCAATAGTATATTTTGTTTTTGGGCTCTCATAAATAATAATACATTTCTACCATTCAAATTGTATCTCCTCATTGAGTTTTGATGCTAGAACAAAACCAAAGACAGTTTTAGAATCCTTGGAACATTTCTAACAAAGTTATAATTTGTTGCATTCCAATTTGAGAAAACCAAAAAATGTATATGGATCCAAACCCAAAAATAATGGTTTGAGATGTTATTATAAATATTCGCATATCACAAAAAGCTTTTTTCAAATGTTCAAACTGTGTATTATAACTTTGTTAGACATGTTCCAAGAATTCTAAAACTGTCTTTGGTTTTGTTCTAGCATTAATATTCAATGAGGAGATACGTCTTGAAATATACACAAAAATGTATCTAAACCTCATTTTTATTAAAAAAAATTAAAAAAACGGCCTAAATCGAACAAATGACATGAGTAAAAAAACTTTACTTTCAAAAAATACATACACTGACCAATTTTCAAGCGAATCGGATGAAAAAAAGTCAAAATTCCGGAAAGGTCAAACAAGGGATTGCGAAAGGAAATCAAGAAAATTAATCAATGGCTGTAAATAAGTATTTGTTCCCGGTTTGCGATGGAATTGGGCCTTTAAAATCAATACTTAATCTCTCCATTGCACGCGTTGCTGTAATAAGAACATTGTCCGATCGTGGCTTATATATATTCGGCTTAACTTCTGCGCAGATTTGACAGAAAGAACACACGTTCTTGACATCATCAGTTGAAAATAGTAAGTTCCTGCTTCTCACGAACTGTAGCATCCTAGTAACTCCCGGATGACAGAGACCATTATGAATTTCCACAAGGCGATTGGAACCGGACGTTGACGCACAGAAGGCGCGAGTAAAAGCATCGGGGGGCAACTTTCTATTTGCTTGGTCGATATCGGATGGAGTAACTGAAATAAGCGAGTTCTAGCCTCTATCCTTGTATTTTATCATTCTTGATCTTTGTCCTTTTTCGGTTATCCAGCATAAATGCCACCGACCTCTAATTAGTAATTATAGTGAAATGGTGACAAGGTAATATGTGAGTCCACTTCCTCACAGCTTCGATAATGGCAGTCACCTCCTTTTCGACAGCCGGGTAGTGCTTTTCACTCGCATTCAGCGTTCTGGATAGAGAAGCGATCGGACGTCCCCCTTGGTTCAAGGTGGCCGACACGGCAACGTTAGAAGCATCACATTCCACAACAAAAGGAAGCGATGCCGCTTAGTGCCGCTGTCCCAAGAATCCTCTTCAAAGTTTCGAATGCGGTGATGGCCTCTTAACTTCAAGGGAATTTTTTAGCCTGGTACAAGGCTCGAGCCTTGTCGGAGAATCCAGGAATCCATTTTGCATAGTAAGCAAACATGCCAAGTATTCTCTGGAGAGCAGCAAAATAAGTGGGTGGCGGGAGCTTTTACAGAGGTTCTAGTCTGTCCGGATCTGGTTTGATCAAACCGTTTTCCAGTCTATAACCGAGTAAGTTAATGGATCTTGCGTATATTACCGTTTTTGATGAATTAAATGTCACCTTCCTCCGCTTGGCAGCAGCCATAAACCTCGCAAGATTCTTTTCGTGTTCCTCTTAAGAGCGTCCAGCATTAGTAATATTGTCAAGGTACGGAAATGCCCCTTAAGGTGCTCTTCCTTGACGAATTCATCAATAACTCTTTAAAATACGGCTACTCCATTCGTAACCCCGAACAGAACTCTCTTGAACTAGTACAATCTTAGATTTGCCTCAAACGCAGTAAATGGCTTATCAGAATCACTGATAGGAACCTAGTGAGAAGCATACTTCAGGTCAAATGTTGACCGATGCGATTCGGACAGATACGATTCAGAATTGCGCTGTGCAAGATCGAATCCTCTGGCTGTATCAAACGCATCGGTAAGGGTCAGAGTAGAGTTTTCCAGAACACGTTAGCGTATGATAGCTGATGAGAGTCCATAAGGAAAGGCATCATGAAAGAGTTCCAGTCGGTGTTCTTCTGCTAATACAGGCGTTAATTCACAGTTCATACTCAATTCGTGCAATTCTTGAAAGAATTCATCCAAGGATTCAGACGCCTCTTGTCGGCTTGTATCAAGAAGATGCCTAGCGAAGATTATGTTCTTCTTTTTTACGTACAACTTCTCCAGTACCGCAATAGCTCTATCGCATGTGGACTCATCAGCAATATAATCATACAGCTCGGCCGATACATATCGGGTTAGGCTCTCCCCGAATTCCTCAAGGAAGTTTTCAAACGTTCGTCTCTAATGTCGAAACGTCGTCTCGGCTGCCGATGAATGTGGATCAGCGTTTAGTGTTTCTGGGCTAAAGATCCGCTCCATTCATATTAAATTTCAGTAGGTTAAATTGTCGTGAAACAAAAGCAAACACTTAAGGCAAGTCTTAATCAACTGAAATTTAACATTAACATGGAAAATAGAGATTACTTCGTACATCTATCCCAAGCTCCGGTAGACAGGAGACACAACGAAGTTTTGACATTTCAATCTTTATACGACAGATTCTATTCCATGTAATATGAACCAATTATATCATTGGCATATTTGATAGCGCATCATTACTACTGGATGAAAAAAATCAGTGGGACATCTGTCGTTGTTTTTGACACTTTATTTTGCATGCGAGGCTGATTCTGAGGCACTGTTCTCGTGTGACCAATCATAGGCTATTATTCCTCACACCACCATGAGCTGATGCATAAAAGTTATTTCAGAATGCAGTAACCATCGAGGCATGTACACGTTCACACAACATACTGTGTTGAGAGTAAAGGGGTCAGATAGAGTCGATGTCAGGGAAAATTGTGTGGACTTCAAACTTATTCAAAATGTAAAAGTTCTCTTTTTTGCCATTACTGGGAAAATCAGGCTGTACTAAGGAGACTCGCGCCTCTCAGGTTAAGAACCATTGGCTCAGAGGCTTGAACATCATGCAATACTCTGTAAACTTGACTTGAAATTTCGTTGTTTCAAGAAATATTACAACCCAATTAGAAATGTCTTCACCGATCGGAGAAGATTATTGCAGTTTATTGCAGCCATTCTTTGCTGATCATTGCAGATCTTCGCAAGAGTATCTGCATTCAGATCGGATTTAGTGCAGAATTAGTGCAGTCCATATCCACTTTAAGTGGAGATCAGCAACAAATTTCTGCAAAGATCTTCATTGACCATGAGCGAAAAATTTCATTTATCTTAAATAAACTGCACTAAACAATGAAGATTTTCTAGAGTAAATCTATACCGATCTTAACTAAATAGGAGAAGAAAACGCATGGATAAAATGCTGCACATTATACTCAACAAAAAAAAAGTATCCTATAACGGCGATGCCGATCTCATAGGCGAAAAAAGCGAAAACGTTAGCATCCTTAACTAAAAATAAACTTAGAAAACCAAAAACACCAACTATTCAAGAAATGACTCCAATGGAAAACTTAAAAACTATCGATGAACTAAGTACCGTACATGCGCCGGAAACGAAGATACTGCAAAACTGAATGAGTGCATCAGTCGCTCCGATAATTTAGGACCTCGATATTTGATTAACTTGTGAGCAAAATGATGGTATATATTTCAAATTAGATGTTATTTTAAGTCTACCTAACCGCGAAAAAATGATTTTCGAAGAGAGGAAAGAGGAAGGAACCATTTACTATAAAGATAAGGTAAAGCAGAATCTATGCTGAAGGGGCATAGAAACAGTAAGTTGTGAAACAAGTATATGAAACAAGGTAGAAGTTGAAGAAGAAAGTAGTAGCTGAAAGCAGTGACTCTAAAAAAGGTGGTTTTTAATGTTAAAAAAAAATATTTGATTTCAACAAAAAGACGGCCTACCTAACTCTCAGCTCGGGCACTCACATTTTCCCCTTGGATTGCTAATTTCCATAGATATATTGGTTGTTCACCCCTGAGGGTAAATAATGGTTATTAATTTTATTGAGAGTAGGAGAGAATTTATGGAAGTGCAATATTTCTAATATTTGAACACAAATATTTTTAATCACAGTATACTTAATACGGAGATCGTGACAATAGATGGTTTGAAGCCGTCATGGATGCGAATATGATCATAAATGAATAAACCCCTTAAAAAGTCCACAAGAACACTGAAAATATGGTAGTCTCCCTTTTACATCAACTTAAACCCATTATTCTTCATCAAGTTCTTCAGGGTCCCACAAGCGTTCTTCGTCCGTGCTTCGGATGTTTGTTGCCAAGCCATCCAACTGAGAAGCATCTTCAATACCTGAGGTAACCTCCAGCAAAGTGGATCTTCGATTCCCATGCCAGTCGCGGGCTCCACGCAGGGCAGCTTGTATACTTTGCACTAGCTCAGCTCTACTTGCCTTCAGTCCCAATTCGGGAGCACCATCTAGAAAATAAACGTCTAGATATAGCATAATATTGAACAGTGCAATCATTTTATTGATTTTCATTCTAATATAAGTAAGCTTAAGCATCCCTAACCAGCAAAACGGCGTTCTGAAAAGAGAAATAATGAAGGGACTATCGTGTAAAAACACGTACATAAGGAATCTATGCACAATGTGTGTTCTTACATGGGCATTCTTGCGTGGTACTACGAGTGTGTTGTCAATTAACAGGACATCATGTGCATAGAAATAGCATGAGAGGAAAAAAGTATAAACAGGATTAAAGTTCAAGAAGAAAGTGGTATGTTATTAGAAAATGATAGTATGAGCCGAAAAAGACGGCCTTCAACATTACAAAAAATACACTATTTCAACAAAAAAGAAGGCCTACCTAACCGTTAGCTCAGGCCCGTACATTGTCCCCCTGGTAGCGCTCATTCCCAGAGATACAATAGCTGTATCCCCGCTAGGGGTGATTTTCATAATTTACCACTGTATAATTCAATGAGATAAACATTTTCATGATGACAGATCGTTTTAAAGGCTATGTCACGGTAGATTTTACTACGAGGAACAGTTTTCGAAAATATTCAAAATTGTTTGACTCTTTCAACATATAACATCAGTGGGTAATAGGAAGGAGAAATGCAAAGAGATAAAACATTTGCGTGATGCGAACAGAGAGGGTTTCCAGCCACCTACTGTAGGTTCAAGTGTAATCTTGATCAACTGGGACGAAACCCTATCTGTAGGATTCAAAAACCTCAAATGTCAAATGAATTAACTTGAGGGTAGGACTAGACTGCATGAAAATATTATCGTAGTGAATTCTCTAACTCTGTGTATGTACATGCTAAGCAAACGCATTTAATAATTTGGGTACCAGACAAGCGTCGGTATATTGCATCAGAATAGCTAAGAAGTAATTATGAAATGCATTAAAATGAATAACTTTGAAAAACTAATAAATTTGAAAATAACTAATGACATAATTTTTTAAATATTGAATGAGTGCACGATATATAAAGTCCACTGACCAATGATTCGGACGCAGAATGGGTGAACTCTGAATTCTTGTTTATCTCGCCGTCGGTTTTTCCCAAGCCCAGTATAGTTGAACTGGACAGCAAGGTCTTGGGACATCGCTCTTTTGAGGATGCGGCGCATGTAGTCTCCGGTGTTCACCCCAACGAATGGCTTGAGCATGTCGATCTGAAAGTAATAGTTCAGTTGAAATCAAAGTTTGCTGTAAGTATGATCAATTCGTGAAAAAACTTTAAAAAAATAGCATACAATGGAGCACATTATTCTAGTTGAATTATTTCTACATTTCATTTTTTGCATGCTTTGGACTAACATTCAACGCTTGGTGATATTTCATTGTTCAAATTCCTTGAACTTCCATACCCATCTATTCCATTAACATCATTTCAATTTGAAACTGAATTCTTGCTAGATTGATGAATTTTAATCTTTCACATTACTCGTTTGTACCAAATTCTTCATATCCCAGTACCAGTTGACAACTTTCATATGGTGATATGACTCCAGATCGAAATAATCTTTATTAAAATGAATTTATCTTACATATTTTCTAACCTCACAGTAAACTATGTTACATGTAGTTAACAATGTTTCACTCTATTCCTGGCATGAGCTTCATTTCTACCACCAGTCATTTGCCTCAACATACATTGTTTCTAATGTTTTGCATCTTTCTATAACCTTCCACCTCTTTGCTTATTTTTCATCTTTACTTCTACCCTCTAACCTAAGAAACTCTATTTTCAGGCTCTCAATCTTTCATCTTCACTATTACATTTGCAATACTTTCACTGCATTCAAACTCCAACTTTTTCACATCTTCATCCCATCCACCCACTCAATAATCTCTCACATTAAACTAAAAATACAACTCTACCTAAACAACATCCATCCCAAACCAGGCATTCTTACCCATAGTCATTCGATCTTATTTCAAAAACTACAAAATCATTCAGTAAAATTCATGTTTAATTAAAATAGTTTTTCTAAACTGCACAAGCAAACCAGTGATATATAACGTTGTCCAGCTGAGAGAAAGACCAGAAGGCGATGTGTGAAATTACCCTGTGACACTTACTGTGTTCATTTCCTAAAAATTTAAGGGATTCATCTGTTTCTTCAAGTAGATAACTTACCAGTTGTGGGTGACTAGCCAAGATTGTTAGCTCCTCAAAGTTGTTTGCTGCTGGGGGCATCAATGCGACAGGACCCACGGGTGTTTTTTGGGGGCTTCATCATTCTTGAGCATGATTTTTGTCAGCTTGTCCAGTTTCCCTGTCAGCTTGTCTACTTTTCCTTAAAATTTCTTGAATACTTCCATTATTTCTTTGCAGTAGCAATGACTGTAAATAGAGTAAAATACACCATTTACCAGTGAGAAGTGAGATTCTACTTAGTTGTTTTATAAAACCATCAATCTGCGCCTGAAACTTACATCATCAATTAAGTTCTTATGTAAACTTCTATCATGACTTGCCTTGCTATGAGTGAGGGAACACATTTGTACCCAGAATTCCCATGTAAACTTTTATACCAGATTGTCTATCATTAGTCCTCTCTAGGTTCATCATTGATTAGGATAGGGGAGCATATATTGACCTATCATCCTAAGTAGAAATAAGACTTACTTTGGTTGAGATATGACTCGTTCTGCTGTCCGGGTGAAGGCTATAGACTGAGGAGGCTCTGAAAAAGTTACTGTGCTTTCATCAAATTCAGACTCCGTAGTTGAGGCCCTAGTAATACCATACAACTTATTTTCACAGCGTTCATGGGTTGCTGGGGAATGAAGAAAATTACACTGTTAAGAAGATAATTTTTTTTAAATAAATGAGTGATATTTTATCATGTGCTTCCTATTCATTTCCTGTTAATTAAGGATAGCCATTTCACAATTAATTCAGTTGACTTTTTTTAGTTTTGGTTGAAAGAAATGCTTTCTTTTATCCACTTATTTACTTCTACCGGATGCTTGCACTGAGTTGAACTTATACACTAGGTTTGGACCACTTAAATAAACATACTAGGGTTAAAAACACACAATTTTTAACATATTTAAGAAAAATATCTGCTCTCTGGGTGACACTTGAAAGGAACGTATTACACAAGAATTTAAAACACTTTTGTCAAAAATTTGCATTGTGTTGCCTTTTAAAATTCATTTTACAATTGGCACACTAGTATTTTATGCAACACTAGCTGGAATTAATTTAAAATACAAGGAGGCATCCACATAGATCAAATATGATTCTTACCTGCGGTTGTGAGCACAGTGCACTGGTACTGCTGCCACTTGGAGGTCTTTGGTGGTTGCTCCTTTTTTGATTGTTCATATGGGTTCCGAGGGGGCCACCAGCAATAGTTATGTTCCTTTAATCTTATTTCTTCAGTGAGTCAAGAACATGGCACAACAGCATTTGTTCTGTCTTTGGTAAATTGTACACCAGCAAATTTCTTCATGTTGTCTGAAATTTTTCAAGATAAGAACACTTAGATAAGCTCTGTGTGTGGCAGCTTAAAAGCTACAAAATAATTTTCCATTGGAAGAAGCATCATCTTGCACTGTATGCTTTCAACATTAGCTATTGAAAGTGGTTCTTCTTCTTTTACTTATAAATTCCCATGTCCCATGAGTCAATAGGGGCTTTGAAAAGTGATTTCTGATGCTTAAATGTTTGAATTGCAAATTTAATAGTAGATTTCGTTTTAGAAATATCTCTGACTACCGCTATTGACTGGTTTTTTAATAGCACACAATTATCTCTGCTTCCAAGAATTCCTCTTTTGACTTGAAACAAATTGCCAAATTGAAAGTTTTTGTATGTACAATTTTGAAGCACACATGTACATGGAGTACAAGTTGAGTTACAAACCACATCATGAGTTAGACGCTTACTCTCTGCATTGTTTTCATTCACTATATGCTGTGCAATTTGCTGAAGAGGTTTCTAACCCGATCTCACAGCCCCTCTAACATGTGCTCCTAAATAATTTTCATACTTGAAAGCACTTACATTTTCAAGATTGCCATACCTGGCATAATCCTCAACAAGATGTTGTACAGAGTGTACATTATAGCTAACAAAAGATGATCCATACAGATGAATAGCCTCTTCAATAAATTTTATTAGCAAACCTTTTGCAAAGTCCAAGTTTTCAAACTGATTGCTACTTGAAAGGATTCTCATTGCAATAGAGAATTTTTTAAAATTTTCAAAGATTGCATTAGGTACTATTTCTTTTTGTGCAAGAATAACAAGCCCAATGTAAATTAAAAAAAAATCGAAATTCACTAGCTTTCCTGCGAGATTGGTTGGAGATTCCACCTTCACAATTTCTATCAAAATCACTAGGTATGTGTTTACACATTTTACCATTTTACTGCAGTAAGCACCAAATTTATTTTTTGGCAGCATAGTTCATGTGGACTCTTTTTACACCTTTTTTAGGATGACTTAATACAGTCAAAATTCTTTTTGTTACACCAAGGAAACACATGTGCATGGAATCAAGTACAAATCCTGTTATCATGGGATACTGAATTCTTTCAAGCACAGAAATATTTTGTCGGTGATGGGCTGGATCAGAAAGGTGGAGAAAATTTTCATCAGATCTTTCTGGCTGGTTATTTTTCAAGAGGCAAACATGACCTCCTTCATAAACAAATGGTTGAATACACCTTTCACAACTGTTATACCCAGAATGCCCAATGATGTTTTTCAGGTCACTGCGAACTGGTGCATCACAGATAAACGGACCTAGTGAGAGTTTAAATGTGCCTATCTTGCATTCAAACTGGCCAGATAAGTATTCTAGATCTTTCAAGAATTTCTGTAGCAACAAATCAGGTTTTGGCATTCCATTCATGGACAATTTATTCGAACAATAAATGCCTACACAAATTATTTTTCTGGATATTCAATAGCAGCCAGAAGGATTGCATTTGCTGTATATTTATTAGTATTATTAAACAAAGGAATGCCAAATGTTTACCGCTAAACTAATTTGAGATGCACTATTAGAATTGAAATTTATTTCTAAAAATTTGGTTAAACTGCCCACCCAATCAAAGTGCACATATTCTCCGTTGCACATGTTACTCACTTCAAAAATTTCACAAGATCTGTCCACAGCTGTTTTATGCAAAGTTTCAGCCGTGCATGGGAACGTGGGAAAATCTTCACGAAGTGATGTTTGCAATCTATTCACTGATTCGGAGCTTATATTTTTTTCTTCACGAGACCACTTTGCTAGTTTTTCTTGGAATTTTATTTCACAGCCAAATGGACAAGCATTCGCCATACATTGAAATTCAGGCTCAGATTTGAAACTGCTATTCACATCATCTACATCATCTCCACTCTTGCAAATCGACAAAGAGCGGTTCGAATTATCATCAATCGTTGTGTTAGATTCACCGCACATTGTTTTAACACTTGCTAAAGAAATTGAGTTGTGGCTTTCTGTAGAGCTACCTATGTCGCTCTTTGAATTTTCTAAACAGGCGGTAATCCTTCGTCTTTTCTGCCTCTCACTTAATTCAGCAAATAACTTTCTTTTTCTTATATTTTCCATGACGATCCTACACTTGCTTAGCGTCTTCTTTGGACTTCAAAGCTAATCTCACGAACTCAAAAGACCGAAATCGTGGTGTGAGTTACTCGAACTGTGAACTCGCAAGTCATGCTTGAGCCAGACATTGTGTGGCCGCGGAACGCTTTGTTAGCGAAATTTGTGCGATCAGGCAAACTAATTCCACGTTTCTGCTAAATTAATATGACAGTATCATTACTTCTTTAGCTCTCAAAATTTGTAAAATGTTCTTTATTATGAAATAATTTATGACCACATTCAATTATGTAATGCAAAGTGATCAGTAATTATTATAAGAAGAGTTATAGCACAGGGGCTTTAAATATATGCTTGTACAATTTACGTACAATGTCTGCACCTAAATTTTAGAAGTTACATTTCAATTGCTCAGAATAATTTCAACTGTGCCTCAAGTAGAATTATTTTTCCCATATTAATGCGCATGTTTGTTTGTTCGTTCGTGTATAACGCCGTGCTTGTTTCTTTCCAAATTGATCCAGTCATTATGTTGACTACTGAAATTTAAGTTTCCCTAATTAGAAGCGAAATGACTTAATGATTTGAAGGATGATGAAATTTCTTTACAACTAAATAATTGCCAAACGGGTTAGTCAACCCGTTAGGATGCAAGCATATTTTCATCATGTGAAGGAATTTAAAAAATGAAAATAGGCCAAAATATTTACTTCAATCATGGGTGGTAGATTTCCCAAAAAATCACGTTTAATTCCTCGCATTGTTTTCTTACAAGTCGGAACATATGATATTTCTCAATTGGTGGTACACTACAGAAAAGGTAATTGCTGTGAATTTTGATTTAAAACGAACCAGGTTTACTTGTGAATTGGCTTATTTTAAGGTTATCTCTACCTCTAAAATTAACCTAGTGTACCTAATTTTTCAAATTTATCTATTCAAATTTTTATTGCATCTCGGGGAACGAAAATGCATATCGATATATGAAATTGAATTCGAAACACATTTACTTCAATAAAAAGTTTCCATTTATACAATAGAAAAGAGGTTACGCGCGAACATATATATATATTGGTGTATGTTGGCAGCAGGTCATTTTGCAAACACATTTCGTTAAAAGTTAGATGGCACATATCCTTTATTTTCTCGATCACTAGTTTTTAAAGAGCGCGGAATTTTAAAAGTGTAGAAGCTGTTACTATTCTTAAGATATTGGCTTTCGAAATGTATCTTAAGAATAGTACCAGCTTCTACACTTTTTAAATTCCGGGCTCTTGAAAAACTAGTGATCAAGAGAATAAAGGATATGTGCCATCTAACTTTTAACGATGTATAAATATATATATATACATATTGCGGGAAACATCGCGCTTTATTTTGGTCTCATTCGACGCGGAAAGAATGTGACAACTGGAAAAGGAAGGATTATTGTAGAAACTGAGTAATTTTTAGCTCAATTTATTTTATTCAATCTACATCTATATGTTCGCTCATTAACTTTTTTACACTGCGAAAATCGAAAATTTAAATTGAAGCAAATGTGTTCAGAATTCAATTTTATACATCGAAATGCATTCTCGTCTATCTATCGTTTACCTAGTTGCAATGAAAACGCAAAAATTGAAATTTGAAAAATTTGGAAAATTATGAATTTTTTTGGATAAATGTATCAATAAATTTTTTCGAATTCGAAATTCAAAACAAACCTTCATTTTTCAGTTGCCTTAGTCTTTCCTCGTTGAATGAGACCAAATTCAAGCTTCTACGTGGAAAATTGTAGAAGGAAGTGTTTTGCGCAATATATATATATATTTTCACATGTTCGCACAATAACTTTCTTCCTATTGCAAATTTTTGTTTAGGCAAATGTGTTTGGATTTCAATGTTGCATATTCCTATGCATTTTGGTTTCCCAAGTTGCAAAATAAATGCAAAAAAGGAACATTTTGAAAATTTGAAAAAAATTAGGGCAAGAGATCCCCTTAATTAACTTAAAAGTTGCACGTTCGATTTGCAATCAAATTTCGGTTTCATAATGTACACTGGTTTGAAAACCAATCCCTCTCATTGGAATTATTGAATTATTGAATAATTATTGAATTATTGGAATAATTTCAAAATAGGTTCATTTTTTCATTTTACCTACCAATTTCAATGCTTTCCTATGTTGTATACAAGTACTGTTGCCCATTGTGTGGGTCTGTGTATGTCGGTTCGACATCTCGGTTGCTATCTACGAGGGTATTTGAACATAGTGGTAGAAGTTTTGGGACTGGTATTCCATTAAGTAGGCCTTCCCATTCAGCTAATAGAATCCATTCTGAAAAATGCAATACAACTATCTCGCTCGAAATTTTTCAATATTAGGTTCTTCAGGTTCGTGTTTTAATTTACGCATTCTTGAATCCCTCTTTATTAGCAAATTGAAACCTAACCTTAATGACATGCAGTCATCATATCCATTGAAAATAGGTATTACGTAATTTTGTTTTCAAATCTGTGTACATATTATTACATCACCTACTAAATGGTTTTTATTGCCGGTCTTAATTTGTCAATTCTGATATTTCAGACAATAGCTGATGATGATTTAGATGATCGACACGTTCTAATTTTTAATAGATATGTATTTTCAATCTATTGTCTTCGCTATAACCTTCATTTTATACACATTCACATTTGTATATAGGTACGTATATCTATATATATAAATATATAATGATGACAAACGTTGAAAGGGAACTCAGTGATACAGAATTAAAGTATCATGCCTATTTTTATGCAGTGAATATTTGTTTATTGCAGGAAGTATTCAAGACTGATTGATATTTTAGATCAAATTCCCGTATTATTCTAGTGTTCCAGTGATGGGAAGGCTGTGATTAAATATTCACATATATTTTGAGTTAGTGAATGTTTAATTTTTGTATTGACAATAACTGGCTGAGCGGGATTCATTATCCTTTCTAATATATTACATTTGAGGAAATCTTATGATTTCGAAATTTTCAATTTTTTTGCAGATACGTTTCTGAAACCTTGCACTCATATTGGAAACGGGGTTCTAAGCCGTTTTTAACGAAAAACATGTTTTTATTTAACCCATAGAAAACTAGTCATTTGAAGAAAGCGATTTTATTTTTATATTCGCAAAATAAAAGTCCACCCTCAATTTCAAAGCTAGAGTGATGCAGTTTCTTGCATTCAATTTTACTTCTATCATTCTAAAAACAATTAGATGTAAAATTTTATATCTCGCTTTGTTTTGAGTTATTTATTTAATTTTGTTTCTTGACAATTTTTTCTATATCATCTTCAAAAATCGTTATATATAACACTAGAACAAAAACAAAATTCAAAGTTCTAGGTTTAGTATTTGTTATAAAATTGAATGTACAAGCAAGTGAAAAACCGCATTGCTTAAAATTGAGGGAGTGGTTAGAAAAAGAAAAGTGTTTTTTGACATCGGCGGAAATCAGTGTTTTGACAGGTGGCGTAGGTGCGCTGCCCAACATTTCAACATCCCCCCTCGAAACGGCCGCAGCCAAACTGAGACTTCTAAGCACTGTCGCAGTCAGATGCAGCTCTCTGCTACTGCTCGGTGTAACAAAACATGAGATTGGCCAACAGAGATTAACTTGATGATGTAAAAAAGCTTGATATTGGGTTGCTGGCGCGAGCTCGTCCCTCCCTCTTCGTGGTGCGGGGAGGGGGTTTTCCTGTGCTTTTACAATCTTTTCGATGTAACTAATTATGTCAGACATGTTTCTGAGTACTTAAACGAAATAAAACACAATTCTGGAAAATTTTCACACTGCGATGTTATGGTTCCCTTAACTTATGTGCTCGTAAACTCCCAGTTGCACGTGACTTGATCTCATTGGATGTACAATATTGTACTGAGTTTATTGGGTCAATACATTCACTACGCATTAAGTGTGAATGTATCGTAAGATTCAAAACTTCCAGTGCGATATTGTACACCCCGTGAGGCGAGCCAAATGCAACCGAGAGCGATTTTTTACCTATAATCCAGGGACGGCCAGCCACCAGAGAATCTGGTTTGAAGGTACATCAGAGGCGAATGGGGTGGAATACGCGCTGTTCTGAAGCGGTAAACGGCCGTTAGGTAGGGCGGAACAAGGGCGATTCGTGGGCGGTTTTGTGTCCGAAAACGGGGACATTTCACCCTTGAACCGCGCGTATTCCAACTAAAAAACGCCTTGGAAACGTCCCCTTCTCACCGGCGATCCGCTCATAATTTTCAATTGGGATACACTGCTGGTGAAAGAAGCAGTATAGCTATTTTATAAAATTTGGAAAATATATGTGAAAATATTAGTCTGACAAACATTTCGGTGAACTCAGTGTTTAACTTAACCAGCTAACTATGAAGAACGACTACCTTTAAAAAACAACATTAATAAAGTACTCAATTAAGATTCTACTTAGTTTTCAAGCCGATAGTGGCTGTTCATGGTCATAAAATGCTGTAAAAGGTCAAATGTTGAAGTATTTTCTGCCCCCGGCCATTCATGGCTGAAACTTAGACTTAAACATTGTGGAGGTTTTACCAAAGATCGGAATGTGGTCGTCTTTTACTGCCCAAATTGGAAAAGGCAGCAGTCGTTACTGGAATACAGCCTTCGTCAGTTGAGAAGATGCGGTTATGTGTCAAGTTCATTGCGAATGGTTATTCTATTGTATGTAGCTCAGAACCAAATACCGTCACTTTTAGGTTTAAATGAAGTTGTAACATTGTTACGAGTTCTTCCAATGTAAACATTTGTGGGGCGGTGATCTGTGAAAATATCGAAATTTTGATGCACTTGAAGGTTTGGGTTGATGTGTGCTGAGCGTGTACACGCATTTTAAGTAATTATTTTTTCCACTGAAGTATTTCAAATCGTACAACTCCAACATGAGTTACAGACTCGCTGAAGTACACAATACCAAAACTCGTACCAATAATGTGGACTTTTTTAAACATCAAAGCTACAATACCTGATTCAGAATTACCTCATTGAATAACTTCACACAATGAACCGGTCAACTATAGCAGCTGAAACGCTCAAATCGCGACCAGGTTTTGCCTCTTTTGTAAACTCAGTGATGAACGTAATACTATGCTTATTAGTATTCAAAAATTTTCATTTCAATGTGTACGAGATAGAATTAGGCTTCTTATAATTTTGCAATGTATATGGGATTGATTTTCTGAACGAACTGGTTTAAAAAGTCGAGGTGTTTAATCTAATGCTGCGTTTAAATTTACAATCTTTTCAACACTCTGAGTGTCACTTCGACGGGCACATACACTGTTGCCAAGCCAGCAGGCGGGCACCGTGACGCTCACTTGGACATTCTCCCCTGCCATTCATTGCAGCAGTCTGCCTGTCACTCACTCAGTTTTCAATCCCTGCCTTGATGTGGTGGAGAGAGGTTCTATGCGCCTTACCCTGTAGAATGTCATCAAAATACGTTTGGACATGCCCAGGTGTTGAAGATTGATAGAGCTCTACCGCAACCATGAATGTTTGTGGCGAACCTCCAGCAAAAAACAAAAACCGGAACATTACAGAAAGAGCTTCCTGGAAAAGTACGCTGAACGTTGCTACATCATCGCGTCTGAAAGGCAACTGGGCGCTCTTCCGCACACCTGCAGTGCTCTGCAAACCGTTCTTCTAGTCTAGTGTGAATCCACGCCACTCTTTTGCAACGTTCACTTTCCCGCGATCCAAGGATGTGAGCTTTCAATGTGTCAGTGAGGACAAATAGCCATAGGGTGAAAGATTTGCTGTCAGAAAATATTGTCACAAAATACTCTTTAACGAGCATGAACCGTAACGAGGAAAAGATGAAAATCCTATTATATAAATACTCTTCCTTTTTAAGCGGAGCAGCGTATGTTAGTACATTTTAACATGTTCGATGATTGGCATCTTCATGATGGAAAGTCAGACGTGGAACTCAATCACAAATGTTATCAAATAATGACCAAATGTTGCCAAATAATGACTTTTTCTTCAATGAAATTTTCAGAAAAAAGGGTTTTTTGAAATTTTAGCTGTTTATTGTTTTAAAGGATGAAATTTAATGACCCAAATACTCATAATATATATTTTGAATTTACGTTACAAACACTTCTATGCCATGAGGTATACAATAATAAAATTGAGTTTTAGTGATCTGGTGCGGTCGATTTTTTTGTTGGGGACACCTGATGAGCTCTTTTTATACTACACTCATTGAATCCGAGGAAGATCTCGTGGCCAGAATTGCAGTGGATGCTGGTGAGATTTCTGAAATGCCAGACGTGTTTCCTAATAGCCGGTTGTCGTTGAGGCTAATATTTGAAAAGTGCATTGATGTAGGTGTGATACATTTTAAACAACTTTTGTAAGGTAAATTCAAATAAAATATTGAGAGTAATTGTGTCATTAAATTTCATCTTTCAAAGCAATAAACAGCTGATATTTCATAAATCTTTTTTTTTTTAATTTAATTGAAGAAAAAGTACTTATTTAGTCATTTTCTACTCGGTGTGCAATTTTGTATCCCCTTGTTGCGAAACACCATGTATACATGTGATTTACTAAAATGGTGTACATCACTTTATCACAACGGTTTATTTTTGTGGTTGAATATTGTTAATATCGAAAGGAATAGACTAAAAATTTAACCAGCAATTGCTTTCATTTTTTAAGAAATCATTAACAATGAATTTACCGTTCTTCAACTAATTGAATTCAAGATCAAATAAAATAAGAGTGCTTACAGTGTGGAATAGAAATGAAAAAGGTTTCTCTTCATCTGCAGTCGAGGTCGGTGCCGTGGATTCACATTCTCCAAAATTATACCCTTTAATTTGCCAGCCTAATTGTAGAAAACTCCTTGCTCACTAATGTCCATAGAATGCAGCTAAAAATATTTTACTTCATGGCCGTTGAACCAATCCGCCTCTGAACAAGTGTTGATGCTAAATGGGCAAGTGCTGAATCACTGGCGATAAACCTACTGGCAATGCCTTGATGAATCTATTGAAGTTCAATACGGCAGTGTATGTCTCGTGAGATTGAATTGTGCTAGAGCCAAAGGCGGGTTTCCGATAAAGGCCTTAAAGCGGCCCGGTTTAGGGGCGAGTCAATAGGAGTCTCGTTATTATTCTGACCAACTCTCTTCCTACAACATCGTCTTGTGAATACCGTCTTCTTCAGACTCTCGGTATTCGTTGAGTACTTTCAGTTAACTCAACTTTGAGTTGAAAAAATTCAATGCCCATAATTTGTTTTCTCATAAATTACTTTGAAGCAAAATTAAATCATTGAACCTCGAAATATTCCCACTCTCTTCCTTTTTGCTACATGCAAATATTGTACAGAGAGTCATTTAAGCTATATTACTTCTGAAAAGTGACAACGAAATCATCAATCATTTACATTTTAGTCAAGCGGAAGAGATTCTTCCAATTTCCGGGAACGTTATGCAAATGCGTTAAGCAACTGCAAACTTTTATTGCACCTGACTCATTTGAATTAGGAATCGTCTTTCCATGGTAGTTTCACATGCGCTTCTGTAATTAATGAATTTCGATGTTAGAGTCAGTACATAATCGTTGTGTTGCTATCTCAAATTTTCAGACACTCAGATAGATAAAACTTTACGGAACGTTCACAGTGCGTGTTTTGGAACTTCCGTTCAGTTAGTATTAAAAATTTCAAAAATTAATACTCTTACTTTTCATTTTACTTCCAAGCGGTGAAGTGTTTATTAAAAGTATACGGTCCCCATGACCATCAAATGAGGTTTCCACACATAATTCACTCCTGATCGTCCTCGTAATGCTGTTAGTTTTGTCATTTATTTCCTAACTCTTATAGAAGTTATTCTACATAATTGATGGTCCCGATTGACTGTCGAAACAGCCCAGTAAAAAAAGTCAACTGAATCGAACCTTGAAAAGAAGCATGAAATTTTCGCTTCTAATCTCGATAATGCAGGTTGCGTAGTGTATTCTCAAGGTACTTGCTCTTAAATGTAGTGTTAAAATTTAAAATTTTCTCAGCAACCCGAATGATTTTAGCTGATAATGAAGCTTGTGTATGAGTTCGTTAAAAAAAAGACAATCCTTAGGGATCTCATTCGTTACTCTAGTAATTTTCAATGGCATAAATAGAACAATGTTTCTGCAAAGAGAGGTAAATTCTATATTTTCTTGGATGTTAACGAAAGGAGGTCGTCAGAAGTTGGAAATTAGACTGAAAAACAGTGAATGACGCATTTGTGTTCGGGCTCAACACAATGACGCATTTGGTATCGGTGGAACGTATCTTCTTGAATGTAAAATTCCCAAAACAGTCATTTCCAGCCTGATCTAATCGATAAAACCTCTCGCTTCATTCTAAAATCAATCAATGACGATCAATATTCTTCATACTCTAATATAACATAGGGAATGCTGACCCAAAAAATGATGAAAAAAATTGGTTTGAATCAAAATTTTACTCCTTTTTTGATCGAATAACCCCAAAACAAGATCTGCAAGCCCCCAAAAGAGTTTCAAGTGCATAAACACTTAATAACTGCGAAACCTTCGAAAAAGTAAAGCGATGGAGCATCGGATCCCACACTCAGTAAATAGCTTCAGGTGAAGTTTGACAGTTGAATATATCAGGTTTTGTATTTCTATCAATAAATTTTAATTTTTCGTAATTTTCTCAGACTGGAATATTTTCTGATGAAATTAATTCAGTATACAATAACCTTGTAGGGGACATGTATAAAACTTTTTTTGAGCTGAAGACGAAAATATTGGGGAAGTGACCTTAAAACTTTAAAATTAACGAATAGAACAGTAAGATGAAATTGGAAAATGACGGTTAATCTATACTGAAACAGTGAGCATTAAACATTTGCACCTAGTATAATGTAATAACTGTAATAGTTGAACAGAATATTTGTGCAGATTGATTTTCATATAACAGGCGCAGAACTCATTAACATCCATCCTCCATAAAACTGATTAACTGATAACAAGATCATTCTCTCGAAGAAAACGTCAAATGATGAGGAAAATGTCGTTAAAAAGCTCTATTTTGCTCCTCACTGGCTAGCGCTTCATGTGAAAGCAATAAAGTGCCCTAAACGACCGCCGAACTGTCCTAAAATTGTCGTAAACTTCATCCGGAAGAATAACAGCCGTCGAATA
The DNA here is from genome assembly GCA_014220935.1 of Platorchestia sp. MABIK. Taxonomy (NCBI): domain Eukaryota; kingdom Metazoa; phylum Arthropoda; class Malacostraca; order Amphipoda; family Talitridae; genus Platorchestia; species Platorchestia sp. MABIK. The sequence continues at coordinate 33,636 of JACJUY010002383.1, read as the reverse complement.
TCTTTCGCCGAGCCAGGTCAGCTCTTATGGACCTTGACGCACGTACGAATGAAGACGCAACTCAGTTGAGTCTTCTTGACCTCAGTTGCGTCTCAGTTGCAAAAGTCAGATAAATGCCGGAACGTAAATGAAAATGTTTTCATGAAAATGGAGAAAATTTGGACGCCAGATTCGACAAAATCCTAGTGTTACTTGCCTCTAGCGGCAGGCCGATTTGCGTCCATACTAGGCATAAGTACAATCAAACGAGCAATCAGCGTTGAAATTTACAGGAACCGATTAAAGTCACGGACCATGAGAGTAAAGCTACTCATACTGAAAGAACACAGAAATGAAGTGTTGAAATTCCTTAGAAAACACACGAGTAAGAACAATTCAAATTTGGAAGGAGTAGGAGTATTATAGGCAGACAAAACTAAAATTTATCTGTTCGCACATAATAATATTGTTGGCTTTAATCCTGGACTTCTTGTTCATAATTTGATAACAATTCATTCAGAGACACAATCATTGTTAAATTGGTATTTGGTTTTGTAGATTAAACATAAAATTAAGCGATTCGTAATTTGTGAATTTTGAAGATGTTGCTTGCATGAGAAGCGATATTTTTAAATGCACTGTGTACTAGCAAGATGAAACAAGAACCTCGATTTTCACTGATTTCTTGAGATACTTCTTGATATGATCTGTATGTAACACAAATGTTCTCTGCAAAATTTTAAAGAAAATCATTATTTAGTGCTCATGCCCTGACTTCGAATATTGTAGAAATTATGGAAAATCCTAAATGGAATTCAAAATTAATCATTATATTTTCGTTCCAGATAAGACTATGAAGTGCAGAGAACTAGATGTTAAAATTTCATTATTAAGTTATATAGCTCTACAGCTGTTGATGTCACAATATTCACAGAAAAATTACAGTTAGCTGAATTTTGAAACAGCCAAAGACGTCACATCACTCAGTGGTACTGAATTACAATTGAACTCAATGAGTGTGTTTCAGAGACCGATGGAGGAATAGAGCTTCTAGCTCCGCCTAAATATACTTCAATTATTTTGGCAACTTTTAAGATAAACACTTCGACAAGAAGCACACCTTATATCTGAAAAGTTGGCCTATAAATAACTACATTTATTCGAACTTACCATCATTTAATTAATGAAGCACTTGCTTTGGTCATAACTTAAGGGAACCGTCTCGGCACAAAAAGTACGTTATTTTTCGGTGGATATTTTTGAATTTTTCACTGTAGGTTTACAATGATGCAACAATTCTTCTAGGTTTCGAGTGTCTTTTTCAATTCTCTTAAAAAAAAATTTTTCAGAAAAAAATGGGTGTCACGGGAATTGGATCTCCTACATTTTTGAACCTACCGAATCAGCAACATTTGGATAGCTAAATGTATTATCTAAAATCTCGCGGAGATGGTTTTTGGATACCTCGATTCGATTAATTTTAGGGATTTTTACCCAAAAAAGTGACTTTATTTTACATTATTTCCCTCTCATTTCCAATATCGTTTTCAAACCATGACATTTAAAATTTCGTCAGTTTCTAGCTATTCTCGAGCGCTATCGATTGATGTATTAGCCATTCCAACGCCTCTAAAACTGTGGGAGAAGATACAATTCAAACGTTAACCAGTTCAGGTTTTCAGGAGAGCTTAAAAGGAACGTCCCCCCATAAATTGAGAAATTTGTAGAGATATTGATTTTAGATGCTATAGGAACTGTAAGAGGTCAGGTACATCCTTTGAAAAAATGAGGGTCGTACATCGGCTCTTTCGCCCTCTACAGGGGTTTGAAATATGAGGTGAAGGGACGGGGGATGTGGTATTTCATTCTACTTCCCCCCACCTCTGCGATTTCTTTGCGGCGCGACGTTGCTATGTCCTCTTTATTACTGCATAATGATTTCAAGGGTCCTAGCTGACCCCACAAATAATAATAAAGAAAAATTGAGATTGCTTATATTCCTTTGATATGCCTTTATTGGGAGGTCATTGTTGTGGGTTTTCAAAATGCATCTTCTACAGTTTTTAAGCTACAGTGATTATATGAGTATCATTGGATCCGAAAAAACTTGCGTACTGCCATAACCTATTTGGCGATTCGAAAGTAGATTTCAATCATAAGTTGTAACGGCACAAATTCTAGTTGGAAATTGAAATAAATTTCCGATTCGCTACGTTGTTCCCACAGTACTAGTTCGCCATGCCCTGTGGACGTGGTGAGTGCAGCCACATTCCTGAAAAACTCTCCTGAAACCTGTTACCCGACTCAAAATTTAGTTTGATTTTTCTCTGGGTGTAACTCATTGACATTCTAAACCCCACCTCTTCAACAGTTTTCTACGGAGGAATGTAATTGTGGTTTTATTCAATGCAGAAATACTGTGGAAACACACAATCTTTTAAGCTACAAATTTTTTTTTTTTTGAGAAAAACAGAAATTTAGGAAAAATTATCAATCAATGTTTTTCCGCCGGAAGCGACACCGCCCGGAAGCGACACCGTGCTGAACAGGTGATGACACTGTGAAAGGCGCCGCTTGCAGTGATACGAACAACCCAGAATTATGATATTGTCAAACATTCAAATTGACTGTATGGTGAGTGGTAAATATGAAAAAAGCAAAGAAAATTAATCACAATGGTCATTAGAAAAGTGTCCCTCGAAGGAAAAGTTACATGAACATTTTTTTTAAATTGCGCACTCTAATGCAATCAAAATTATCCGTCTACAGAGAGGAGGTCGAGACGGAAAAATAACAGGAGTAGATGAGGAAAATGCAAATCTCCAGGAAGAAGCTGCAAAGAAAGAATAAGCTTTAGAAAAATATAGAATTCGTAAATCAAAAAGTTCCTTTGCTAAAACAGTGGTTCAAGCAAGTTTCAGCAGCAGCTGTACCAGTTCAAGTGATGTAGCAACTGGTATGGAAAAGGTACTCGTATATCTGGCTCACCTTCTACATCAAAACAAAGACTCCCAAGAAAGACGAAGAGAGTTCTGAATGACAAATTAAGTGGTTTTATTTGATGTGAATAAAATCAGCTATTGATTCATCGCTCTAATCCTTCTACCTACGATATCAAACGTAGGAAAAGATCCCGCGGATTACAGCGTATGCTACTCAACGATTGGAAGAACAAGACTTGAAGAAAGGGAAATTATTAGTAAAAATCTTTCGAAAAATTGTTCAACTGTCAAACCCTTGATCGTTCACCGGGATGACAAACTTATGTAAAACATTACTGGAAATCTAATGGTTGACTGTTTGCTAGCGCTAACATCTGGGGATGGAGAAAAACGACTGCTTGGAGTCCCAAAAATAAACCATTGAACAAGCTACCATTTTGAGATGCCATGTGGTTGGCAATATCTAAAAACAAAGCAGGTTAAAGGAATTTCTTGTGAAACAACGGCATCAAACACAGGTCACAAAAACGGAGCTTGTGTTTTCATTGAGTAGAAAATGGAGAAAGATTTGATTTAGTTTCAAGTACGCACCATATTTCTGACGTTCCCTACCACAGTATGTCTCTTATTTACAGCCATCCTCAGATTCACACATATAGTTATTTAAAACATTCGAAACAAGCATTAGGCTTGATTCAGTCAAATTTGATAAATTAAAAAATTACTAACAACATGAAAAGAGCGAAAAATTTGCCTTAGCAGCGTGCAGCGAACTAATAAATAAAAGAACATGAGCCTCGGGACCATTATGAAGAGTTATTGTAACCAATTTTAATCTTGGTAGGAGGTACTCCAATAACTGAAATAAAATTCATGAGTCCTGGTGCATATTAAAAAAACACGTTGTATGGCAATACTTTTATTTACAGTGAAAATATTCATGTTCAAAACATTTTTAAATTAAGAACATTGAAGAGAAAAGTCTAGCAGACAAGTGCTGTTTTTCTGCTTCAATTTGCATCAAATTTTGGTTCTCAGCTCTCAGTGCTGCCAATGCTCATCGTAATTATTTCGGACTGCTCAACCAACTTCATTATTACACAATTAAAAATGAACAATTAATAAAGTAATTCAAAAATCACCTAAGCCCTAAGGGGTCTCGCAACAAAATTGATTGCTCTGGCTTTCTCGGATAAAAAATTCACTGATGAAATTAAACAGAAAATGAAAAATGTTCTCACAGGACAAGCAGATCCGGATCTACCTAAGAATACTAAATATATATTAAAAGCGTAGACAAGAAGTGGATTGAACATATTTTCACTACTAAATGTTTTTCGGCAAATGTATTTTAGAGTAACTTACTGAAAGTTTGACAGTGACGTTTTGAATTGCAAAGAATTGGTCAATCACATGAATGGAATCAATGATATTACTGAAAGAGCATTCAAATTCACAGAAGAATCCATCAAAATATTTACAAAGGCTGGGAAGCAAAAATGATCGTTGCAGGTCGTGTCAAATTGTATAACGAATATTCAAGAAAAAACAAAGAAAACACTCAAATCTCAGATTTAAACGTAATATTCTATATCAATATCTAAAAAATCGATTTCATAAGTTTGCAACAGAATTTCTGTCCATTTTAAATTTTGAAATAAATGATGATCCCATCATAAAATAGATTTATTTGGTCTTCAACATAGTTACCATTTTTATTAATTAATTCTTCAAATCTTGCCACAAACTTTCTGATTCTTTTTCATAGAATTCATCTAGTTCGGACTCCAAAAATAAACTAGTTTCATTTCGACCTCTTCTCTTGAAGCAAGCCTTTGTCCCATTAAATGATTTTGTAAGCTCCTGAAAAAATGGAAATCGGTTGGAGCAAGATCGGGAGGATATGGTGAGTGATACATGATTTCCCAGCCAAATTATACAATGAGAATTTTGGTTGCTCTTGAAGTGTGGGGCCTGGCATTATGGCGCAGCATTACTCCTTTTTGATTGATCAAAAAAAGCCATTTTTCCTTTGAAACTGCTTTTAAATGAGTTAGCTACTGAGAGTAAACTTCAGATGTTATTGTTTGATTGTCACCCTTTAGTTCATAATAAACAATTCCCTTCAAATCCCACCATACACACAAAATAGTTCTTTCAGGGTGCAGTATTTCTCGGCTGTGGAATTGGCTTTGAACCATGACTTAGCCACTTTATTTTGCGCTTAAGGCCACCATTTAAGAGCATTTTCAGTCAAAAATTAGATTTTCCCGATTATTTTTATTGCTTTAAAAGAGTTTGAGATATGTCCCCGAATGTCTGTAGAAATATCAGGAACGTATCCCAGCGCTAGCGCCCCCCAGAAGGGGGGGAAGTGCAGGTAGTTAGGGATAAATTGAAGTCAAGGCGACACAGCCGTACTTGAACTCCTTTCTTGGTGTAATAATGTGTAAATTTCAAGTGTAAATCATTATCTAATTGAATTGAAAGTATGTAACAGTCCTTTAGAAAGGTATGCTACGACTTTTCACTGCCCCCCCCCCCCCTTCCCTCCTCCGAATGGGGAGGCGGGGTAGCTGTGCAAGGCTCTTCATTGGCTTGTAAAAGTAAACAAGTCGTATTTTTCCTTTGTATATTTTCATGAGAAATACGTTATTTATCTAGGTGAAAGTATATTAGAGTAGTCCATGAACTATTTTCAGCCTATTGGGGGAAAAAGCTGATGTTTTATGGAGAGCATCCCCCCTACGGACCTTTTTTTTCATTATTGAACCTAGAGTAATGAAATTTAGTTTACTGATAGGAAATGCAATTTAGAATCATTTACATTTCGTGACAAAATGCGATTTTCTTGAAAAGAAAATGGGAAATCATAGAAAACCACATTTTTGGGGGGTTTTCTAAATGCTTCTCCTCTGACAGTTTTTGAGCTACAGTAATGATTTTGGTATCATTGGATGCAGAATAACGTGTACATTCTAAACAATTAAATGCTTTTTCTCAAATTTCCAATTTTAAATTGAAAAAACGGAAAAATTAGAGAACAAAATTTTTTATAAAATTCAAATTTATGACGTCATAACTTTAAAACAAAAATGAATTTTGAAAACTATTTCATGTGTGGGAAATTTCTTGTTTTTCCGTGTGTAATGATATCAAAATCATCACTGTAGCTTAAAAACTGTAGGAGAAGAAGCATTTTGTATCTTGAAAATATCTTTTAAAACAAATAAGTTTTCAAGACATTTGTTTTAAATTCTCCGAAATTTACAAAGCTAGAGCAATGTGGTTTGCTGCATTTGAAAGTGAAATGTGTGTTCTAAAATTCCTATAAAAGTATTTTCAAAAATTTTCACATGAAACTCTCCGTAGACTTTTTACCCTAAAATTATAACTTCTACCCTACCTCTTGCAAAATTAATTTTTATATATTCGGCAAAAATTTAAATCAAAAAACTTTTTAATCGCGATTTTGGAGCACACATTTCACTTTCAAATGCAACAAACCGCATTGCTCTAGTTTTGTAAATTTCGGAGAATTTGAAACTTAAGATATATACATATTTTTTATATTATAAGGAATAATTAATTTTATATGCCCTAATCAAAAAAACTTGTTTAATAAAAGTTGTTACGAATTTAGAGATCTAGTAGTCTGCAAATTTTCATAGACGTTAGTCCAATGGAAAAAAAGGTTCGAGTTTTTGGAAATGGGGGCCTTAACTTTGTTGTAATGGATCCACTTCTCGTCGCAAGTTGTGATTCGGTCTAAAAAGGCGTCTGGAGTTCACGAGAACGCAGTGAAACATAACAGGTCACATGTTGTTGCCTGTTGGTTTTTGACAAATTGTGAGGGAACCATTTCCCAGCATTTGATACTTTGACAAGTCTTTTCATTTCCCGATATTTGGTCATATGGTTTACATTAAAAGTTTTGCTCAGTTCTCTAGTAGTGTAGGTTGGATTTTTATCAATGACAGCTTGCAATATTGCTCAGAATTGATTTTTTTGAGCATCCTGCTCTCGGTTCGTCTTCCAGACTGAAGTCATCCTTTTTGACCATCTTCTGCAGGTGTTTTCATTCCCAACAACATTTCCATAAGTGTCTTTGAGTGTTTTTGCTGCTGAGCTTGCCGCATTGCTTTATGAAATTTGAACAGTAAAATATGCCTGATTTGCTCATTACTTGGAGTGTACATTATGGCAAGAAACAGTTATTAATTACGATAATTATTACACAATCAGAAAGAAGAAATGAAATTTTACTTATTACCATAAATAAGCACACAACATTAACAAGCTAAATTGAAGTAATCGTGCCCTAAATATATAGCTCAAAAATTGGACAGAACTTCTGTTGCAACCGATATAATGAAAATTCCCAAACAGAGAGGTATGATACCCCGTATTGAAGAA